>JBBDGP010000217.1:1775000-1926585 GCA_037952835.1 Lithobates septentrionalis | reverse complement strand
GAAGAACAGGCAAAGGAAGGGGAGGGGAGAGAGGAGGAAGAACAGGCAAAGGAAGGGGGAGAGAGGAGGAAGAACAGGCAAAGGAAGGGGGAGAGGAGGAGAAGAACAGGCAAAGGAAGGGGGAGAGAGGAGGAAGAACAGGCAAAGGAAGGGGGAGAGAGGAGGAAGAACAGGCAAAGGAAGGGGGGAGAGAGGAGGAAGAACAGGCAAAGGAAGGGGGAGAGAGGAGGAAGAACAGGCAAAGGAAGGGGGAGAGAGGAGGAAGAACAGGCAAAGGAAGGGGGAGAGAGGAGGAAGAACAGGCAAAGGAAGGGGGAGAGAGGAGGAAGAACAGGCAAAGGAAGGGGGAGAGAGGAGGAAGAACAGGCAAAGGAGGGGGAGAGAGGAGGAAGAACAGGCAAAGGGGGGAGAGGAGGAAGAACAGGCAAAGGGGGGGAGGAGGAAGAACAGGCAAAGGGGGGAGAGGGAGGAAGAACAGGCAAAGGGGGAGAGAGGAGGAAGAACAGGCAAAGGGGGGGAGAGGAGGAAGAACAGGCAAAGGGGGAGAGAGGAAGAACAGGCAAAGGGGGAGAGAGGAGGAAGAACAGGCAAAGGGGGGGGGGGAGGAGGAAGAACAGGCAAAGGGGGGGGGAAGGAAGAACAGGCAAGGGGGGGAGGAAGAACAGGCAAGGGGGGGAGGAAGAACAGGCAAGGGGGGGGAGGAAGAACAGGCAAGGGGGGGGAGGAAGAACAGGCAAAGGGGGGGAGGAAGGAACAGGCAAAGGGGGGAGGAAGGAAAAGGCAAAGGGGGGGGAAGGAAAAGGCAAGGGGGGGAAGGAAAAGGCAAAGGGGGGGAAGGAAAAGGCAAAGGGGGGGGAAGGAAAAGGCAAAGGGGGGGAAGGAAAAGGCAAAGGGGGGGGGGGAAGAAAAAGGCAAAGGGGGGGAAGGAAAAGGCAAAGGGGGGGGAAGGAAAAGGCAAAGGGGGGGGGGGAAGGCAAAGGGGGGGGAAGGAAAAGGCAAAGGGGGGGAAGGAAAAGGCAAAGGGGGGGAAGGAAAAGGCAAAGGGGGGAAGGAAAGGCAAAGGGGGGGAAGGAAAAGGCAAAGGGGGGGAAGGAAAAGGCAAAGGGGGGGGAGGAAAGGCAAAGGGGGGAAGGAAAAGGCAAAGGGGGGGAAGGAAAAGGCAAAGGGGGGGGAAGGAAAAGGCAAAGGGGGGGGAAGGAAAAAGGCAAAGGGGGGGAGGAAAAGGCAAAGGGGGGGGAGGAAAAGGCAAAGGGGGGGGGAGGAAAAGGCAAAGGGGGGGGGAGGAAAAGGCAAAGGGGGGGGGGAGGAAAAGGCAAAGGGGGGGGGAGGAAAAGGCAAAGGGGGGGGAGGAAAAGGCAAAGGGGGGGGGGGAAAGGCAAAGGGGGGGGAGGAAAAGGCAAAGGGGGGGGAGGAAAAGGCAAAGGGGGGGAGGAAAAGGCAAAGGGGGGAAAGGAAAAGGGAAAGGGGGGAAAGGAAAAGGGAAAGGGGGAAAGGAAAAGGGAAAAGGAAAAGGGAAAAGGAAAAGGGGAAAAGGAAAAGGGGAAAGGAAAAGGGGAAAGGAAAAGGGGAAAGGAAAAGGGGAAAGGAAAAGGGGAAAGGAAAAGGGGAAAGGAAAAGGGGAAAGGAAAAGGGGAAAGGAAAAGGGGAAAGGAAAAGGGGAAAGGAAAAGGGGAAAGGAAAAGGGGAAAGGAAAAAGGAGGAAAGGGGAAAGGAAAAGGGGAAAGGAAAAGGGGAAGGGACCTCCCTTCACATAGGAACAGAGCTGAGGCAGTCAATCAGCTGGACCTCCCTCCCCATAACCTTTTTTTCTCCTGGTGTCAGGAAACATCAGAAGTAATTCATGCTGATAGAGGAACAAAGCAGCAGACAGAAATGACACTCTACTTTCACACTGGGGCGGTGGGTGTTAGCAGTAAAGCGCTGCTAATTTTAGCAGTGCTTTATTGCTGTAAAAGCAGCTCTTTTCGGTCACATGAAGGGTTAATAGAGCCCGCAAGTCGCTGCTGCCGAATTGCTTTGCAGGTGCTTCCGCAGCGGTGCCTATTGATTCCAATGGCAGGGACGGTGGAGGAGCAGTGTATTCACCGCTGCTGCACCGCCCGAAAGATGCTGCTTGCAGGACTTCTTCTAATGTCCTGCAAGTGCACCGCTCCAGTGTGAAAGCACTCAGGCTCTCACGCTGGGACAGCAGGGGAGGTGGTTTTTAGGTGCTATTTTTAGCCCAAAAGCACCCCAGTGTGAAGTGGTCTTAGGGCTCTTAAGACAAGCATACAATATAGAGGGATATGCTATGTTTATATTTCATGTCTGAAGTTTACAACCACTTTAAGGAAGGAATAATCCTTCATCAGGGTCACTCATTCTGGCAATAACTGTCTAAGAAGGGATTGCATCCATTTCGGAGAGATCTCCTTTCACTTCCTGTTGTGTCTACAAGAAGAGGAAATGAAAGGAAATCTCCCCAATGGGTCAGATACCAAAACTTGTGACAGGGTTTTATCCATTCTATCCTAAAGAAAGGTCCTGACTTTAGATCCACTTTAATATTATGGTGTGTATTGTATATACAAAGCTTTCTTCCACAGACAAGTCTCATGCATTTATGTGAAAATAGTGCGAGTGCCTTGACATGTCGCCTTGTATGATTAGGGAGAGCAGAGCACACGTCTCCATACAGAACGGACCTTCCCATCACACACTCACATCTTTTTCGCCACATCGGTTTCCCTGAATTGTTCCTTCATGTTGTCCCCGAGCTCCAGCCGTCACCTCACTCTTCATCTACACGTGAGCTCCCCTACTTCACAACATGAGGAGCATTTCATTGGTTGTCTATATCACTTCCGGGAGACCTTCACCGCCACCATAGAGCCGCATGGAGCAAACGTCAACCTGCTCTCCAGCGCCACCGTCAGGATTATGCTATTTTTTTTTCCGGGTAGAATTCTTCATTCTCTCCTGTTCCTCCGGACTCGTCTTTCTTCTAATGACCGCACAACTAAAATATCACAAAAAATATCTTTATTTTTGTCAGGACGACAAAACGCGCTCAGTAATAGGCGGACACAGTACAGAGATTGAGGGCTCGTTCCACCAATCGGCGCTCTTCGTATGGGCTCGAGTAGACACGCCCTCTTCCTCTCTTTGCTGCAATTTGATTGGCGGAGAAAGGCTCGCTCTTTCTTTCCTTCGCCCCTGAGAGAGACGGTGGCAAGATGGTGAGTGCGGGCTGTAATATCGGCGGGATATCGCGGCCATCCGGCCTCGGAGGCCTCTGCTTTCTCGTCAGTGTGTTCTCCCGGAGTGTGTGAGGAGGACGGCCGGGATATTTGGGGACGGAATGTGATAAGAGATAGGAAATAAAGCGCTGAGTGGAGGGTCGGCTGCTGGCGGCCTACTACCCTGTGAGGGTTCGGTACGGGGTGCTGAGGCGGCCTGCCTAGTGCTGCAGTAGAGCGCCTAATGTACACTCAGTGCTTGTATAGAGAGTCCCCCAGTATGGTCACCCCTCTGCTCTCCCAGGCTGGGAAGGTCTCTCCATCACTCAGCACGGACTTGGCTTCTTAGTGACCTCAGGTGATTTCTAATGAGGGTTGTATGGAAGTACAAGGAATGTCTCCTAATGGTATTTACTATGATGTCACTGCGCTCTGGACCCCATACTGCATGTACCGTTCCTGCAGAGCGATGTGATTGTGGCTCCCGTGTTGCGGGAGTGATGTCATCGCGGCCTGGCCATTCAAACGGCCATTCAAACGGCCAGAGACTGCGATTCCGGAAGGGAGAAGAGGGAAACCCTGGCTGTGGTGACAGGCAATGGAATAATCCGTTTTTAAACCGGAACTTAACCAATAATTTTGATTTAAAAAAATGTTCTTTAGCAAGGCACTTTCGTTTCACATTAGTAATTCTGCTACCAAAATGTGCGCTGTAAATTGCCTCCAGCATTGCTCCTGGTTTCCTCTTGCTGGAGGCTGCCATTTTGCTGAAGCCCGGATCCCCCTGAACAGCGGTAACGGCTAGCTTACACTTAAAAACAAGGCTTCGGACAGGCTTTGTTAAAGCTTTTTGAACGTCAACGTTCCCGTCACTAAATAAAATGATTAGCTTACAGTCCTGTTTACACTTTGCCAGGGATCCTCAAACTACGGGCCTCCAGCTGTTGCAGAACTACACATCCCATGAGGCATTGTAAAACTCTGACATTCACAGACATGACTAGGCATGATGGGAATTGTAGTTCCTGAACACCTGGAGGGCTGCAGTTTGAAGACCCCTGAACTTTGCTTTTGGGGCTTCAAGCGAGCTTTGCCGTAGACTTCCATGAAGGCTTTGAAGCACTGCTAAAGCTACATGGGGTTATAATTTTTGAAGCGACCCAAAAGCAAGGTGTGAACAGTCCTGTAAGCTTACTATTTTAGTTAGTGACGGGGGCCTTGACTGGCGTTCATAGAGCTTTCACAAAGCCATGTTTTGAAGCAAGTGTAAACTAGCCGTTAATGTGTGTATGAGCCCTAAATTATAAAGCGGAACTAAACCAATCATTTCAAGTTTCCAAAAAAAAGTTACATTCCTGGAATGCCGGAATTACTAACTGCCACATTTTGCTTGTGTCCTCAACCAAACTGTCAAACCATCAAATGGCTGGTGTCATTACCGATCACATGTGCAGAACTGTGGCAGTTGCAGATCAAACCGAAGCAGCTTCCTTAGCTGTCAAGGATAGAAGGGTTTAATTCCGCTTTGCTGTCTGCAGATTGGCATCTACAAATTCAGCAGTGCCGTAAAGTGGAACTTCACTCTCCCAATCAACATTGACTATTTTTGTAATCCTTATGCTGCTAGCATTCGCAAATAGATAGGAAAGTATGTCATTTGCTTTTTTGAACTATTTTTTTTTTTTTTTTTTTACATTTCTTCTGTTACTTCCTGGTTTCCAGGCCTAAGCTAATCTCATACGTCCCAGGAGTCTTCAGGTGGGGAGGAGGGGTTTTCATAGCTAGCACATCCTCCATGCATGCCGGAGCTAAGGGCAGATAAATTCCAGGAAGTAAATGCTACAGGAATAATCTGCCCTTACTCAAGATGGCCACGGCCAGAATACTAGGGGGTGATTTTTCAGCCAGTGGGCATTGATGTTCTCTCACATCTACTTTAAAGTGTAGGTTCACCTTTTTACAGAAAATCTGTAAGGTTACCATACACTGGACCATGTGATGGTGCTGACCAGATAAATTGCCTCTTGTCCATACAAGCTTAGTGGTATGGAAAGGAGATTAAGCTGTAGGGATTTTAAATCCCTAGACTGGTGAAGCAACATTGCGGTTCCTGAAAGCGCAGGATTGCGAGACTTAACGTACAGTGGGACCAGGGCAGATTGGGGGAGTCCAGTGTAAAGGTGAACTTACACTTTATGCATACAGTAAAGAAGTGTAGCGGGAGCTGTTATGTAGTGAGATGGGGCTAGCTTTGGCTGTGAATTGGGACATGTGTCTTGTGCTTGTCCAAACTTGCATTTTGCTGAACGATTATTTGGTTTTGTCCTAAATGTGTGACCCTCTTGTTTTCATTTATTTCCAGAACGACAGCGTCACTATTAGAACTAGGAAGTTTATGACCAACAGACTGCTTCAGAGGAAGCAGATGGTATGTATTTGAAAACCATTCCTGTTATTTGGTATTGAACACATTATATACTTAGAATACGAAGCTTCATAGTTCCACTCTTGGATATAAGCATAGCTATTTCAGATGCACATTTATCTCGTGCTGATAGCTTTATGGGATTGCTATTGTTTTCCAATAGGATTTTTCTAAATCCAATTTGTGTTTTCTGATGCATAGCAAAAAATCTGCCTACCAACCATTCCTTTGTTTTACAGGTCATAGATGTCCTTCATCCTGGAAAAGCCACTGTCCCAAAGACTGAAATCAGGGAGAAGTTGGCCAAAATGTACAAGACTACCCCAGATGTGATCTTTGTATTTGGCTTTAGGACTCACTTTGGAGGTGGCAAAACTACTGGTTTTGGCATGATCTACGATTCCCTGGACTATGCAAAGAAAAACGAACCCAAACACAGACTTGCCAGGGTAACTACAGTGGACAGTCCAATTATTTAACATGTAAAATTAATTTTGGTAGAGGTGACAGGTGAGGTGTGTTTTCTGATTGGGAAGTAATTGTCAGAATGTGAGAAGCTTACTACAAATAAGGGAACTGTCAAGGAGTCCCCCTTGGATACTCTGGAGTGGGAGACAGGCCCTTCAGCATAGCTCTGCTTTGTTAAAATAAGCAAGTCTAAGGCTCCATTCCCACTTGTACAACTCCACAGTCACGTGACTTTGGATGGGTGCGACTTGGATGTGACTTGTCCCTCTGCAAAGTTGGACCCACTGTTGCAAGTTAAACATTCACTTATTGGTTTCATGCAACTTTTAAGGGTTAACATTGAAGTCTGTGGCTCTCAAGTTGCATGAAAGTTGAGCCAAAGTAGTGCATGAACTATTTTGAAGTCGCTGCGACTTTAAAGTTATTGTAAAGTCTTGTTTTGTTGTTTTTAGAGAGAAAAAAAAGTGTCACTTACCTGCTCGGATTTGCACAGAGCAGCCTGGTCCCTTTTTGGCTCTTAGCCCCTCCCTCCTGTCGAGTGCCCCCACAGCAAGCAGCTTGCTATGGGGCAACTGAGCCAAGTCACAGCTCCCGGTGTCCATTCAGACATGGAGCCCTGGTTTGACCCCACCCTTTCTCTCTCCTTATTGGCCCCAGCTGCTGTCAAAGTCAGTTAGCCAATGGTGCTGCTGCTGTGCCTCGGCCAATCGGGAGGAGAGTCCCAAACGGCCTAAAGCACTTGTGGATATCGCTGAAGAGAGATGTGGCTCAGGTAAGTAACGGGGGCTGCTATACACAGAAGGCTTTTTATCTTAATGCATTAGACCTCTTTCACACTGGGGCAGTTTGCAGGCGCTACTGCGCTAAAAATAGCGCCTTCAAACCGACCCGAGGCAGCCGCTGCTTTGTCTCCAATGTGAAAGGCCCGAGGGCTTTCACACTGGAGGGGTGCGCTAGCAGGACAGGAAAAAAGTCCTGCTAGCAGCATCTTTGGAGCGGTGTATATCAATGGGGCAGCGTGGCAATGCGCCTCTGCATAACCCTTTCTCGCCCCCCCCCCCACACCAACAGCCGAATACCGCCGCTAAAACGACGGTAAAGCGCCGCTTTACCACCGACGCACCTCCCGCCCCAGTGTAAAAGGGGCCTTAAGATGAAAAACAACCTGACCTTGCAACCACTTTAAGTCACACATATATGAATTGTTATTGGAAAACATGGGGTACTACCTGTCATGTGACTTTGATGTCCAAAGTCACATAAACAAGTCGCACAAGTGTTGAATGGGTTGTAAAGCTGTATAAGAATGTGTGTGTGTGTGTTTATTTATGGTATCCGCCCTCATAAAGACTTCTTTCTTTTAAAGCATGGCTTATATGAGAAGAAAAAGACTTCTAGAAAACAGCGTAAAGAAAGGAAAAACAGAATGAAGAAAGTCAGGGGCACAGCCAAAGCAAGCGTGGGTGCTGGTAAAAAGGTAAGAGTATGAAACGGCAATGGAAACGCCTAAAATATGATTCAATTCTACATCAGTAATCTGGTCTCTCTCATCCCCCATTCACATAATGTTTGGAGTACAGAAGGTAAAAGGCTATTCCTAGAGAATAGTTGGTTGTCAGGATATTCAGGAAATTGTCCCCGATGAGCGCTTTTATTTTAAATAAACCTGCTTAGTGCTACATATTCCTGCCCTGCTAGTTTGTGGAAGCAGTATTCTTTTGATGTCCTTTTTGGCCAAATATGATGGGCATAAATTAACAATATTTACAAAATTGCTGTACTGGCATATCCAGTAGAATCAATTGTACATTGGAACATCTTCATCATACCATACTTTCCTGACAATCTCACCACTTGTCATTAAGACTTTTAGTGAAAGGAGATTGGCACAACTCCAGGCTCAGTTATTTGGTTGTTTCTATAATGGTCATTCTTGTATTTAAAGCAGATCTATCAATAAACCATTTTTACAACTATAGCTAAACCAGTGCTGCTGTGTGAGATCTGTATGCTTTACTGTTATTTCATGCTCAACATTTAAGCAGTCTCCATGAAACCTGCAATTGTAAATGTTCATGACTACAATAGAGCAGTCAGTCAGTTTTACTGGTACAGAGCATGCTTACAAGAGTCCCAGTGGGCACTTTGTGTTTGTGGATGACGCTGGTTGCAAGGTTTAAAAATTCAGTTAAAGTGGTTGTATACCCCTTCTTCCTTTTTTTTTTTTTTTTTTTTTTTTTTTTTTTTTCTTCCCTTCCTTTACTACAAGTAAGTCTATAATAAAGGCTTACCCGTAGGTAAATATCTCCTAAACCTGTACGGTTTAGGAGATATTAGCTTTGCATGCAGACGCTGCTGGACCTTGCTGGGAAGAAGACTCCCGCGTGCATGTGCGGGAGTGACGTCATCGCGGCTCTGGCCACTCGGTGCCCTAGCCCTGAACCCGGAAGACATGCCGAGGGCAAAATGTCAGCTCCCTCGGCATGGACCAAGATTAGATACCGACGCCTCGTTCTAAGGTAAGTATTTCTTAATGAGCTAGTATGCGGTGCATACTAACTAGCTCATTATGCCTTTGCCTTTACAGATGTGTGGGATTTTTTTTTTTTTCTGCGGATATAAAACCTCTTTAAGGCAACACAAATATTAGACAGTGAGATAAGGGTTGGTCTCACATTTCATGTAGTGAGAATGTGTTCCCACTTGCAAATTTTTTTTTTTTCTTCTTTTGCTTGCTATTGACACTTAGTTCTGCGTGTCACGCATAGGGCAGCCCTATGCGCATGTGTAATGCCAAAGAAACTCATGTACCAAATTTTGGCACTGAGCCAGGTGCTTTTTTTTTTTTTATGTGCATTTTGCTCTGTGACAATCGCAGCAAAATTACACTGGGGTGCTATTAAAAATGGCACCCAAATTTTTTTTTTTTTTTTTGTGTTCGTATGGTAGATCTGCTTTGAAAGTCGATAGTAAATAATTGAGCCTTGGACTTATTGGAAGTAGTGACCTGTAGTAGTCTGCATGACCTGCCTACCATCTCTAGTAGTTTTGTCTGATGATTTTTTACTTTTGTTTCACACTTTCTTGGAATCTTCAGAAATAAAGTGATCAACAGGTACGGTGATTGCATGGGTGTGCATCCAAACCTCACAAGCCACACACTCCTAACTAGATTTGCATGTCTGCTAGTTTGTGAGCCCCATTGTACTGCTAGCAATTATGTTTAACGTGCTGTTTAGAAGTTTACTGGCAAAAATAGAAATTCCTACTTAGTGCAGCGTTTTTACTTGTAAGTTAGAATGTTCTCCATATAAGCATTGAAAATCAAATGTTGCCTCTTGATTGTAGGCTATGGGTTTGTTCACACTCTGCAGCTTGTAATACAAACTGTGGAATAATGCAGCAACTAGTGTTTTCGTATGGAGCCACGTGCCCTATATGTGCCATGTAATGAGAGAAAACCCTAATGTGCTGCAACCTTTGGATATATTGTCCTGCAACTCCCATTCAAAGTAATTTTAATGGCATCTATTCTACTTTGGTTCATATAGTGTGAACAAATCCTCACCGCTTTCGTCATATTAGGGTTTTTTTTTTTTACTTTTAACTGCTGATTGGTGAGTGGGTACTAATGCACACATTGAGCAACATTGGTCATTAAGATTTGTAGACTTGTAAGACAAATTCGGATATAACAGAGTGGATTGCAAAAACCAGAACAATTACGTTCCTTTAAGATTAAATTTACAAACGGATATGGATATATATATATATATATATATATATATATATATATATATATATATATATATTAACTTGGCATTGGTACAATTGCATTACTGTATAGATTACTAGGTCACATTTCTTTCAATTCTAATGTGGGAGAAATGTGTATGCTGTCAGTCGCTCAAGATTTAGCGGTGCGCTTTTAACCCCTGCTAGTGGCGAATAAAGCGTTAAATGTGCCCGTGTAGTGCTGCTGCCAAAGCGCTTTGCAGGCGCTTCGGCAGAGTGCCCATTCATTTCAGTGGACAGGAGCGGATGAGGAGTGGTGTATACACTTCTTCTTCCCTTTTTTTTTTTTTTTTTTTTTTTTTAACCTCCTGCCAGTGCAGCGCTCCAGTGTAATAGCAGTCTGGCTTTCACACTGGGACTGCAGGAGAGCTGTTTTTCAGGCGCTATTTTTAGCCCAAAAGCTCCTGAAAAACGCCTCAGTGTGAAAGGGGTCTTAGAGCAAGTGTCTGGTCAGGACTTCTTACCTTCACGCTTGTTTGGTCAGTGTGACTTGGTATATTGAAGCCAAGGGATCAGTGTGAAGACTGACATCTAATGCCTTTTTTTGAGGGCGGTATTAAAATCGCCAAGCCAGATTGCAGGAACCAATGGGTGATGCGCCATAAAAGAGAATCCATTGTTAAGCAGCGCAGGGTTTTGTACTGGGGAGGTGTATAGTTCGCCATAATTATCGGGGGGATCAGATATTAAGGGCATGCAAGAAAATGCATCTTCCCTGAGGACCTGAGATTGACTCAATTATCTCAAAATGCACAGATTTGGCTTTGAGTAGGGAAACTCCTCTGGAATGGAATTCGTAGTGTGTGTGTCAAACTCCCACCTTATTCGGGTGTCTCTTTAGGGCACAAATCCTAATTGGCCTACCACGTGGGTCTCTACCAATGGAAAAATGTCAGCATTTTGGAGATTGCAGCAGATCTCTTTATTATGGAGACCTTTCACATACCATGTGAGCAATTTTTGGAAGGAGGGTCAGTTAAATGAGGAGAGAGTGGTGGAATAAGGAGCAGGAGAGGTGAAAGGAGGGGGTAGGGGGATAGAAGCCTGCTACCACAGCCTGTGGTGTAGAACAGTGTCTGCTTTAAATGGTGGTATGAAATACAAGCTTAGGTGAACTTGAGTACTCAAAAACCAGTGGTACTGGGTGCTAGCATTCGTTTAAATCGGCTCTGGAGGGTGTTTTTTGTTTATAGTTATAAACCACTTCAGTGTCCTCAAAAAAGTGGGCTCTGCCTTTCGCCCAACACCTGTAGGTGGGAAGGTATACCATAGCATGATGTGCTTCACCCTGAGATGGTGTTGCTTCCAGGAATCGTGCACCTTGTCACAGTACTTTGGCTGAGGTCAAGGAATGGGGCTAGTTTCACATAGTTGAATAAAATGAGGCAGAGGACTGTATCACAGTCCTTGTAGTTGAGTTTTGCCATGAAGGTGTGTGGTGGTGCACCTGGATCTGAACCCTCTGCGCACTCAGGTAGACCAATAAACTAGAGGTTACTGTTGGCAGCCTATCCTCCGGGTCATCCTGTTTCTGTAAAAGTTGGTGCAATTGCTGTTGCATACAACCTAAGGAAGTCTTGCTCTGCGGGGGCAGGGCATCGTCCTCCACCCGGCTGACTCTGACCTCTGACTCTAACTCTGTCCATGAGTTTGTGCAGGTCTTGTCTAATCTCTTGAAATTTCCAGCTTTTTACCTCGATCTTAGTAGTGAGGGTTGCTTGACAAGGGGATATGGCTTTCATTACTTTGGCAGTATCTGCCGCCGGCTGATCTGTCGAAGGAGGGCGGCCTGCCATCTTCTCTGGCCTTCTCACAGTCCTATCAAAATTTGCCGAGCTTAGAGCTAGTCTCTGGTGCCTAGGGGTGGGGACATGAGCGGATATATCGGGCACCCCGTATGAAAAGTGCAGGTGAAGGATTGTGTTGCAAGTAGAGCTCCTCATGAGCCGACTCCTCCATGTTGCTTCAGGCGCCACCCACTGACTGCTTATGTTTAAAGGTAATGTCATGAGAGAAGGGTGCAGGCCTTTATTTGAAAATGCTAAATGTCTGGCTGTCTCTGAATCGGTATGTTTCAGTCAGTCCTGGAGGAAGTGTACTGTAAATGAGTGCAAGAGCTACTTATCTCTGTACTTGTTCCAGGTCAGTGACAAACCGCTTTGAAGACAAAGCGTCATAACAGCCAAGCAACTAATATTTTCAAAGGAGTATTTAGTAACCACTTTTATCCCATGACAGTGTTCCTTTAAGAATGAGGAAGGCAATTACAGCCGATGTATTTCACCTTCAAGGAAGCTTGTACTGTGAAATATCTAGGCTCTCATGAGACTTTGATGATTCTGGCTCTCAAGATCAGAGTCCTTGACCAAAAAAAAACATTTAGGCAGTGAATTACCAACTTTTTACTTGCATCCTTAGTTTGTCACATTCCACTGGACTTGGATGAGTGGTGAAATATCCTCAACGTAACCAAAAAAGTGGCTTTCTCATTTTATGGACTTGCCTTGGCATTTAAATCCACTAGAGAACATCCTCTCATTGGTCCCTTCTTCACTACATGACACAGTGAAGACATAAGGGCTTGCGGAAGAGACCACGGAGCAAATTACCTGTTGAGCCTTCATCTCCTAACTTCCTGTGCATTCTGCCTTTGCTGCAGCTTTGCCCAGTTAACACCCCCATTATAGAGGGAAGGTGTTTCTGCAGTCTACTTTGAGAAACTGTAGGGGACACTGCTCCTCCATAGATAGTGTTGTGTGTAAAACTGGCCATAGATGTGCAAGCGAGGTGGATGGAGGAATACTATTTTTATTTCAGAGTCTTCATAGTTTTTGGCCAAAATTAGGAGCTAAAATAAGAATGAGGCAAGACACCAGTTTCTCTGCTTAAAGAATTGGTGAATTTTAATTAACTGGAATTTTTGAACAGTATCCTGAATTATTAAATGTAGAACTTTACATTTTAATGGAAACTTAAAGCAATACAATATTGTGTATATTAAACATAGTGAAGTTTTATGCATATTTTAATAAGTGAATAGTCTTCCACAAATCTTAGTCAACATTTGCCCTGACTTGGTTCTTACCATCATGGTGTTTGGATTAATGTGACTTGTTATACATGAGTTGCCAATGTGGGGAATTGGTCCTCTTGCACACTGCAGCTTGAAAAAATTTGCCTGTGCGCACAGGTGTTTTAAACAAGCGATGAGTATTCCTCAGTAAAACAAAAGGGGGGAAAATCTGCATTCCCGGTCAGCAAATACGCTCATATGAGCATAAATATGAATTAATTTTCCCTAGGAAGGTATTCTGCACGTAAACGTGCAAATACACGCAAAACAAACTCCTGAAATGTCCAAAAAAACAGATGCTCAATCATCAGTACCATGTGCAAGAGGCCCTAATGTAGGTATTGATGCAGGGGGTATGTTGCCAGCACCCAATGGAACTGAGGAATTGGTTAAGTCTTCCAATATTATGAAACATGTCCAATTTTGAAAGTAAATCCATTACAATCTTTACAATGATCTGGGTATGATCTGTATGCAGTCCTTATGATCTGCATATTTGTTTCAGGGCCTAACACAAGTTTAACCCATTAGATCAGTATGACATTCAGGCAGCTATCCTATTCAGAGGTCAGCAGTAGCAATTGGCACATTTGTCTCAACAGGTTCTAAACATCTCTACCTAAGGTTGTCTGGGGGTACTGCCAGGGCATTCCTCTTCAGCGCATTGCTACTAGCTTTACAATAAGGCAGGTTTCCTGAGAGAATAAAATATTAACGGTGATTGACTTGATTTTTGATGAAACTTTATCATTCGTGGCACATCAGGTTTCCCAGTGCACTTATTGGATATTTTCTTGCATGTTGCCATTGGTAAACCTTGGTTAGGCCAAGCAAAGTGAATAGACACGCGGTGTAAATCTGTGTACCTGAAGTAAAATTTCAGCCTAACATGAAATATTACCCCCACTACCAGTGTTGCCTAACCTATGTTAAAAACAAAGGGTATACTTGCCCATTTTCAGTCAAGCTTGCTCCAGTCAAGTGATTCACAGCTTGGTCTCAAAAGAGTGCGCATCAGCCTTGTGCATTATCCTTGGACATATTAAAAAAATGAAGTAAAAAACCTTCTCGCAAAAATGTGGGGAAAGACTCGCTATACAAATGATCTCCAGATGACAGAAATTGGTCTACTGACAACAGACTCTACATGGTACCAGGGGAGATTTCAAGGGCCACTGCTGGCTGACGCGTTTCAAAAAGATGCCTTCTTCCTCAGAGCCTAGCCACCTGGAGATCATTTGTATCAAGTCTCTCCCCACATGTTTTAATAGGTTTTTGCTTCATTTTTTAATATGTCCAAGGATAAAGCACAAGGCTGGTGCGCCCCTTTTTTTTTTTTTTTTTTTTTTTTTTTTTTTTCTTTCCCCCTCTTTTGACTGTTGGGATACTTCCATCCTTGAGGGCAGCAAGGCCTGGGGCACTATTCACCATGAACTCTAGTCCACCTGGTTACTCGTGCGTAGGAGTGTTTTGTCTTTCAGCTCTGTCTCCCCTGGGTCAGTGAGCAGCAGCTGCAGGGGAGATGGAGTGCCTTCCTGTATGGCCTGTTCTCCATAAGACCAAAGTCTGCTGTATAGGACCCTTAAGGCTTATGGGGGAAAAAAAACATGCATGTGCAGTACACACCTGGCCACCAGCTTAGTAAAGAGTACTGTAGAAGTGTGAAGGCTGTGGCCTGGGGAAGGAGGTCAGCGACCGGTCCTCCAAAGAGTTGACACCCAAAATATTTGGTTTTTAACTTTTTTTTTTTTTTTTTTTTTTTTTTTTTTTTTTTTTTTTTTTACAGTGTTACAAGCATTAAAATCTTTCGGATTGTTGAACTCTAACCCCCACCCCCCCCCCCCCCACCCCCCATTTTTTCATTTTTATTTATTTATTTTTTCCCTCATTCCTTCCTGGACTTGCAGGACAGGGAGGTTTGGAAATTTTAAATTGGGTTGCAAACAGCATTAAAATCTTGTAACAAGGTCCTAACCCTTTCCCACTATACTTTGATTAACCAAAATCATTTTGACTGGAACTGTTCTTTGATTTGCAAATATTTCACTTTTATATTTACTTTGGCAGTTTTGTGTGTTGCTGGTTTTCATTTTTTACACAAGTTCATTTTGAATACTGATAAGTTTAAGAAAGGAAGCAATTAACAGTCTTGGCACTGCAGCAGTACCTTCCATTGCAATTCAGTTTAGCTGATGTAACTTGGCAAACATTTTTACTTCTGTGTAATTCATATATTAAAATGATTTGATTTTCTGTACAAATGCTTTTTCTAATTTTTTCTTTTTACCTTTTTTCTTGTCTTTTCCTGCCACCTCAGTGAGTTTGGGTCTAGTTTTCACAGGTATATATAATAGTTTAATGAGCATGGCTGCATGAAAATGTTTAGTGTGACCAGGGCTGGATCTAATATTTGCTGTTAGCAATAAAAGAGTTGTTGCATGAGTGAGTTGGTACAGTGCTTAACAGGTTCAATTTAAAATGACGACACAGAAAATTGCTTCTCAGAACCCTGCTATCTTTAAATTGCCGGTTTAAATTTAAATTGTGCAGGTTTTTGGGTTTTTTTTTACAATATTTAACCATTTACTTTTTTTTTCTCTTTACAGAAGGACTAAAGGATCCCAAGATGAACTATCTGAAGATTGTACTTTATTCCAGGATCTTGTAATAAAAATTATAAAAATTGATGATGGCCTGTGTGTGGTTTTTTTGCAACATATTTTGATATGTAGTCAGTCAAAATGGTATTGATTCTGTACTATCAGGCAGGTGAAAATCACTTTTGTAAAACGATCAGCAGAGCCACATATGCTAGGCCTGACTTTTTTTTTTTTTTTAAGTTGAGTGTGGTCATGTCCCCTCCTGCTTTTATTTATTTTTATTTCAGGAAGGTGTATAGCGCTGTCAATTTACACAGTGGTTTACATATACATTGCACATCATACCCTCAAGGAGCTTGCAACCCAAGGTCCCTAACACACATTTATACGTACTAGGGCCAATTTAGACAGGATCCGATTAATCTACCAGCATGTCTTTCGAGTGTGGGGGAACCCTGAGTACCCGGAGGAATCCACACAGGGAGAACATGCAAACTCTACGCAGATGGTGTCGTGGTCAGGATTCGAACCAGCGACCATTTTTGCTGCTAGGTGAAAGTGCTAACCACTCCACCACTGCGCTGCTTTTTTAGTCACATTAAGTAGAATTAAACCCTTGGAGAACACTTATTTCTTTATTGTACATCATGGGACACAGAGCCTTAAGTAATTACTTAATGGGTTATAGGCCACCTTCAGGAGCTGACACTGGTAAACCCATTCAAAGGAAGTTTACTCCCTATATAATCCCTCCTCCTTCCAGGAGCACATCAGTTTTTTGGCCAGTGTCTAAGGTGTTGGTCACGAGTGAAGAAGTGCTCTGAGGAGCTCCAGGAGGGATCCATGCTGGATTTAAATTCCTCCATAAAAATAAGCCAGATCCATCCAGAAGTGCCACTGATGCCTAAAGTGGATGGTACCTGGGACCTCGTATCCGAAGCACAAGGTTTTGTCTGTAATGCCTCTTTGTAGGGCTGGAACCCAGGGCTTGGGTCTTGTTACATTACCTCCAAGCTTCCTGATGGGGTGCTTATACAAGGCCCAAGGCAGTTGGACCCCGTATTTACGGACCCAGTCCTTGAAGGTTTGCTAAACTAACCCGCCGTGTTGGGTGAAAGTTGGATTTTCTGTTATTTCATCAAAATCCTGCGGCGAGGCCAAGGTAAGGGAAGAAAACTTGGATATTAAGAACATCTATGCATTTCTTTCACTTAAGTAAAAGATGTTGTCATGCCTTAAAATCTCCAGTAGAAGAAGTCTATGCACATACCTTACGTTGTTGTCTCACTGTTTGCTCAGTTTCGTGTCTGGCTGCTCAGCGTGTGGGAAGAAGATTTTGCAAGGTAAAAAAAAAAAAAATCAGCAAATTTTTTTCTTTCTTCCCCTGATGGGACCAGAGGGTTAGGGGGACAGCAGCACTGCACCCCCTTACATTCTCCATCCCTCCCCCCCCCCGCCGTGGGGCATGCGGAAGGTCCTGCTGTTTTACCGCTAAAGTCTGTTACTGTATTTCACACATGTGCCTCACTGCAGGAGGCTCTAATGTGCCAAGCCCCCCCTTGTGTTGGGTCTGGGCCCCAAAAAACTCCGCGTTCAGGCGCCGCAAATATTTTGAATAAAAACGGGGGTGGCATTTTTTGGAAGGGGTGGGGCCTATCACAGGTCCTCTGCTGATGAGGAAACAAGCTGCCTGTACACAGTGACACACGAGCTGTGGGACACGTATGGGTTGCAAAACTGGCATTCCTGATTCAGGAAAGACACTCTTTCCAGCACTAGGCTGAAATTTTATATCAACTTTTAAAAAAAAAGTCAAAACTATTTTTAGTGATTTAGTACAATGTGTATAGCATCTCTATTTTTGTACTTAGGACTAGGGATGAGCCGAACACCCCCCGGTTCAGTACGGACCGAAAGTTCGCTCAAACTTTAGAACCCCATTAAAGTCTATGGGACTCGAACGTTCGAAATCAAAAGTGCTAATTTTAAAGGCTAATATGCAAGTTATTGTCCTAAAAAGGGTTTGGGGACCCGGGTCCTGCCTCAGAGGACATGTATCAATGCAAAAAAGGTTTTAAAAACTGCAGTTTTTTCGGGAGCAGTGATTTTAATGATGCTTAAAGTGAAAAATGTGAAATATACTTTTAACCACTTGCCGACCGCCTCACGCCCATATACGTGAACAAAGCGGCACGGGCAGGCAAAATCACGTACCTGACCCCCCCCCCCCCCCCCCCCGGTGCCATAGGCGGTCGGCTCTTGTTCGCGGGCGATGAGAGGTCAGGGGGAGGCCATCCATTGATAGCCACCCCCTCCCGATTGCTCCCAGAGAATCAAATGCTTCCTCTCACTCTGTAATGTAAACAGAGGGAAAGGAAGTGATGTCATCCCTCCTCGAGCCGGTCTTTTTGTCCCGGCGCCGAGGAGAGAAGACATCTAAGTAGGTGCACCAACACTACACTTCCAGTAGAACACGCAGGCACACTTTTCTACCCCCTGTCACTCTGACACCAATAGCAGTGTTTTTTTTTTTTTTTTTTTTTTTTTTTTTTTTTTGCGTTTGTGACAGTTATAAGTGTTAGGGCAGTTAAGTTGGCCCCCTTTAGGTCTCGGGTACCCCCCTAATAAAGGTTAACCCCGTGATCACCTCCCGTCACCAGTGTCGCTAGGCGATCGTTTTTCTGATCGCTGTATTAGTGACACAGGTGACGCTAGTTTAGGGAGGTAAGTATATAGGTTCGCTGTCAGTGTTTTAGAGCGACAGGGACCCCCATATACTACCTGCTAAAGGTTTTAACCCCTTAGTTAACCCTTTCACCAACGATCACCGTATAAGTGTTACGGGTGACGCTGGTTAGATAGTTTTTTTTTTTTTTGTAGTTTATTATAGTTTTAGGGCACCTGCCGTCTATTACCTTATAAAGGTTTAACCCCCTAATTGCCCGGCGGTGATATAAGTTAAGTTTTTAGGATCAGATAAGGTCTGCGTTGCCCCGGGCAGGGTCAGGTTAGCGCCAGTACCGCTAACACCCACGCACGCAGCATACACCTCCCTTAGTGCTATAGTATCTGAACGGATCGATATCTGATCAGATCTATACTCCCCAGCAGTTTAGGGTTCCCTGAAACGCAGTGTTAGCGGGATCAGCCCAGATACCTGCTAGCACCTGCGTTTTGCTCCTCGGCCCAGCCCAGCCCACCCAAGTGCAGTATCGATCGATAACTGTCACTTACAAAACACTAAGCACACATAACTGCAGCGTTCGCAGAGTCAGGCCTGATCCCTGCGATCGCTAACAGTTTTTTTGGTAGCGTTTTGATACAGTCGCTGACAGTCAGGAGCTTTTTTGCCTGTGAGTCTCACTAGTGTACCCCTAAATTTAGAGCCCAAAATGGCAAATCGAAGGTACACTAGTGAAGAGGCCTACACGTTTCTGAGCATGACATAGTGAAGAGGAAGTCACTCATCTGTCAGATTTAGGCTCAGAATACGATCCTGTAGAGGACAGCGGCTCCATGACAGATAGCTCTGACGACGGAGTTGTGGTCCCTGCTAAGGTCAGGCGTACCAGACCCCAAACTTATTCTGTCCTTGAAGTGCAAGAACTGCAGGGCTCTCGTATGGAGCAGAGAAGTACTAGTGCCGCTATTCCTTCTGGTGAACTGGCAAGCACCAGCGGCCTAGTACACCCTGGTCGTACATCCAGCACTGCAGTAACACTTGGTGACGTGGCGAGTCCCATAAGTGCAGTTCAAGCTGGCGAGGTGGCAAGCACAAGTAGTGTCCCGCTGCCACCAAGAAGACGAACACAGGCCCGTCGTGCCCATAGTGCCCTTCCTGCTGCATTCGCCAATCCGAATTGGGAACCCACCACTTCTGCAGCACCCGTACTTCCCCCATTCACTGGCCAACCCGGAATTCAGGTGGAAACAGTTGACTTTACGCCACTGGATTTTTATTTGCTGTTTTTCACCGAAGATCTCTATAGATCTATTGTGGACCAAAGCAATTTGTACGCTGGTCAACACATCGCCACTATTCCCCAGTCCTCCCTTGCCAGAGATTGGAAACCAATTACGGTTTCCGAATTTAAGATCTTTCTGGGCCTTTCCCTCCTCATGGGCTTGAATAAAAAGAGTGAGTTGCGGTCATATTGGTCCACTGACCCAATTTACCATTCGCCCTTGTTCTCTGCCTCCATGGCCAGGGCACGATACGAGCAGATTTTGCGGTTCATGCACTTCAACGACAATGAACTCTGTCGTCCTCGTGGAGACCCTGAATACGATCGGCTCTACAAAATTCGGCCCCTCGTAAACCACTTCAACCAACGTTTTGCAGACTTGTTTACTCCCCATCAAGTTGTCTGCGTTGATGAGTCCCTGGTTAAATTTTCTGGCCGCTTGTCATTCAAACAGTACCTTCCCAGCAAGCGTGCCAGATACGGGGTCAAGATGTATAAGCTCTGTGACAGGGCCACAGGCTATACATGTAGTTTTATGGTTTACGAGGGCAAAGATAGTCACGTAGAGCCGACAAACTGCCCTGACTACATAGGAAGCGCTGGCAAGATAGTGTGGGAATTGGTGTCACCCTTATTCGGAAAGTGGTACCACTTGTACAGGGACAATTATTATACGAGCGTGCCACTTTTTAGCCACCTTTTTGATCATCAGATTGGAGCATGTGGCACCGTGCGACCTAATCGCCGGGGCTTTCCCCAGCAGCTTGTAAATTCCCGTATTAGGCTGGGGGAGAGAGCCTGCTTGAAGTATAATAACTTGCTCGCTATGAAGTGGAGGGATAAGAATGTTTTTTTTCTCACCTCCCTTCATGCAGACACGACGGTCCAAATTCCTACGGCGACTGGTGTTGTGGAGAAACCCCTCTGTGTCCACGAATATAACCTTAATATGGGAGGGGTGGACCTCAACGACCAGTTGTTGGCGCCGTACCTAATTGCCCGTAAGGCCAGACGCTGGTACAAAAAAGTGTCTGTTTATTTATTTCAATTGGCTTTGCTGAACGCTCATGTGCTATACAGAGCTTCAGGACGGACTGGATCCTTCCTTAAATTCCAGGAAGAGATCGTCAGAGCCCTTTTTTATCCAGACGGTGCTCCACCTCACCATCCTCAACCAAATGCAGTAAGCCGGCTGCATGAGAGGCATTTTCTTTATGCCCTCCCGAGTACCCCTACCCAACGAACCCCCCAAAAAAGATGTCGTGTCTGCAGCAAGCGCGGATTTAGGCGTGACACCCGGTATTATTGTCCCCTCTGTCCTGGCAATCCTGGTCTTTGCATAGGTGAATGTTTTGAACGCTACCATACAATAGTGGAGTATTAGCGTAGGGTACAGCACTGCACAGACTAAGACACACTTTCACGGAGTCTCCCAAGATGCTGTCGCATTTTGAGAGACCCAAACCTGGTACCAGTTAAAAAAGTTAAAGTTACAAAAAAAAGTGTAAAAAAAAAAAAGAAAAAAACACAAAAAAATATATAAAATAAAAAAACCAAAAATAGTTTTATTGTTCTCTCTCTATTCTCTCTCTATTGTTCTGCATTCTATACTGCAATGTTTTATTGTTATGTTTTTATCATGTTTGCTTTATAGGTATGCAGTTTTTTTTATACTTTGTTTTTTTTATTGTTAACCACTTTTTTGTTTTCAGGTACGCCATTCAGCTGCAGAGCAGATTTATTTATCTTGACAGCAACAGCGTTTGCTCCCACGATACATAAAGCCGTGACTCCAGCGCTGTCGGAGGTGATTTCACCACCACAGTTACATACTTCAGCATATATGCCGAAGCGTGGGGGCAGCAGTGGGTGGAGGAGCGATTTGCTCCTGCCTTTTGCGGGAGGATGCCCCCATGCTTCGGCATATATATACGGTGCATGTATGCCCATCATTAGAAGTGGGTGGATGAAGGGAGGTATTCTAATGGTGGGCATACCCACCGATCAATATCTTTTTTTCGTTCAGCCCACAGGCTGCATGAAAAAAAAGTTTACAATGTATGCCCAACAAGGACCAGCAACGTACTGGTATGTTGCTGGACTTTGAGTGGTTATACCAGAATGATGCCTGCAGGTTTAGGTATCATCCTGGTATCATTCTTTTCAGCCAGTGGTCGGCTTTCATGTAAAAGCAATCCTAGCAGCTAATTAGCCTCTAGACTGCTTTTACAAGCAGTGGGAGGGAATGCCCCCCCCCCCCCCACCGTCTTCCATGTTTTTCTCTGACTCTCCTGTCCCAACAGGGAACCTGAGAATGCAGCCGGTGATTCAGCCAGCTGACCATAAAGCTGATCAGAGACCAGAATGGCTCCAAACATCTCTATGGCCTAAGAAACCGGAAGCTACGAGCATTTCATGACTTAGATTTCGCCGGATGTAAACGGCGCCATTGGGAAAGAATTTTATCACACCGATCTTGGTGTGGTCAGATGCTTTGAGGGCAGAGGAGAGATCTAGGGTCTAATAGACCCCAATTTTTTCTAAAGAGTACCTGTCACTACCTATTGCTATCATAGGGGATATTTACATTCCCTGAGATAACAATAAAAATGATTAAAAAAAAAATAAAAATGAAAGGAACAGTTTAAAAATAAGATAAAAAAGCAAAAAAATAATAAAGGAGAAAAAAAAAAAGCACCCCTGCCCCCCCCTGCTCTCGCACAAACTCGAACGCAAGCGTCGGTCTGGCGTCAAATGTAAACCGCAATTGCACCATGCATGTGAGGTATCACCGCGAAGGTCAGATCGAGGGCAGTAATTTTAGCAGTAGACCTCCTCTGTAAATCTGAAGTGGTAACCTGTAAAGGCTTTTAAAGGCTTTTAAAAATGTATTTAGTTTGTCGCCACTGCACGTTTGTGCGCAATTTTAAAGCATGTCATGTTTGGTATCCATGTACTTGGCCTAAGATCATCTTTTTTATTTCATCAAACATTTTGACAAAATAGTGTGTTTTGGTGTATTAAAATTTAAAAAAGTGTGTTTTTTCCCCAAAAAATGCGTTTGAAAAATCGCTGCGCAAATACTGTGTGAAAAAAAAAAAATGAAACACCCACCATTTTAATCTGTAGGGCATTTGCTTTAAAAAAAAATATAATGTTTGGGGGTTCAAAGTAAATTTTTTGCAAAAAAAAAAATTTTTTTTCATGTAAACAAAAAGTGTCAGAAAGGGCTTTGTCTTCAAGTGGTTAGAGTGGTTGATGTGTGACATAAGCTTCTAAATGTTGTGCATAAAATGCCAGGACAGTTCAAAACCCCCCCAAATGACCCCATTTTGGAAAGTGGACAACCCAAGCTATTTTCTGAGAGACATGTCGAGTCCATGGAATATTTTATATTGTGACACAAGTTGCGGGAAAAAGACAATTTTTTTTTTTTTTTTTGCACAAAGTTGTCACTAAATGATATATTGCTCAAACATGCCATGGGAATATGTGAAATTACACCCCAAAATACATTCTGTTGCTTCTCCTGAGTACGGGGATACCACATGTGTGAGACTTTTTGGGAGCCTAGCCGCGTACGGGACCCCGAAAACCAAGCCCCGCCTTCAGGCTTTCTAAGGGCGGAAATTTTTTATTTCACTCTTCACTGCCTATCACAGTTTCGGAGGCCATGGAATGCCCAGATGGCACAAACCCCCCCCCCCCCCCAAATGACCCCATTTTGGAAAATAGACACCCAAAGCCATTTGCTGAGAGGTATAGTGAGTATTTTGCAGACCTCACTTTTTGTCACAAACTTTTGAAAATTGAAAAAAGAAAAAAAAACGTTTTTCTTGTCTTTCTTCATTTTCAAAAACAAATGAGAGCTGCAAAATACTCACCATGCCTCTCAGCAAATAGCTTGGGGTGTCTACTTTCCAAAATGGGGTCATTTGGGGGGGTTTTGTGCCATCTTGGCATTTTATGGCCTTCAAAACTGATAGGTAGTGAGGAGTGAGATCAAAAATGTATGCCCTTAGAAATCCTGAAGGCGGTGCTTGGTTTTCGGGGCCCCGTACGTGGCTAGGCTCCCAAAAAGTCCCACACATGTGGTATCCCCGTACTCAGGAGAAGCAGCAGAATGTATTTTGGGGTGTAATTCCACATATGCCCATGGCATGTTTGAGCAATATATCATTTAGTGACAACTTTGTGCAAAAGAAAAAAAAAATTGTCACTTTCCCGCAACTTGTGTCAAAATATAAAATATTCCATGGACTCAACATGCCTCTCAGCAAATAGCTTGGGGTGTCTACTTTCCAAAATGGGGTCAATTGGGGGGGGGTTTGTGCCATCTGGGCATTTTATGGCCTTCAAAACTGATAGGTAGTGAGGAGTGAAATCACAACTTTACGCCCTTAGAAATCCTGAAGGCGGTGCTGGGTTTTCGGGGCCCCGTACGCGGCTATTCTCCCAAAAAGTCCCACACATGTGGTATCCCCGTACTCAGGAGAATCGGCAGAATGTATTTTGGGGTGCAATTCTACTTATGCCCATGGCCTGTGTGAGCAATATATCATTTAGTGACAACTTTATGCAAAAAAAAAAAATTTGTCACTTTCCCGCAACTTGTGTCAAAAAATAAAATATTCCATGGACTCGACATGGCTCTCAGCAAATAGCTTGGGGTGTCTACTTTCCAAAATGGGCTCATTTGGGGGGGGGTTTGTGCCATCTTGGCATTTTATGGAATTCAAAACTGTGATAGTGAGGAGTGAAATCAAAAATGTATGCCCTTAGAAATCCTGAAGGCGGTGCTTGGTTTTCGGGGCCCCGTACGCGGCTAGGCTCCCAAAAAGTCCCACACATGTGGTATCCCCGTACTCAGGAGAAGCAGCAGAATGTATTTTGGGGTGTAATTCCACATATGCTCATGGCATGTTTGAGCAATATATCATTTAGTGACAACTTTGTGCAAAAAAAAAAAAAAATTGTCACTTTCCCGCAACTTGTGTCAAAATATAAAATATTCCATGGACTCAACATGCCTCTCAGCAAATAGCTTGGGGTGTCTACTTTCCAAAATGGGGTCATTTGGGGGGGTTTTGTGCCATCTTGGCATTTTATGGCCTTCAAAACTGATAGGTAGTGAGGAGTGAAATCAAAAATTTATGCCCTTAGAAATCCTGAAGGCGGTGCTTGGTTTTCGGGGCCCCGTACGCGGCTATTCTCCCAAAAAGTCCCACACATGTGGTATCCCCGTACTCAGGAGAATCGTCAGAATGTATTTTGGGGTGCAATTCTACTTATGCCCATGGCCTGTGTGAGCAATATATCATTTAGTGACAACTTTGTGCAAAAAAAAAAAAAATTGTCACTTTCCCGCAACTTGTGTCAAAATATAAAATATTCCATGGACTCAACATGCCTCTCAGCAAATACCTTGGGGTGTCTACTTTCCAAAATGGGGTCATTTGGGGGGGTTTTGTGCCATCTTGGCATTTTATGGCCTTCAAAACTCTGATAGGTAGTGAGGAGTGAAATCAAAAATTTATGCCCTTAGAAATCCTGAAGGCGGTGCTTGGTTTTCGGGGCCCCGTACGCGGCTAGGCTCTCAAAAAGTCCCACACATGTGGTATCCCCATACTCAGGAGAAGCAGCTAAATGTATTTTGGGGTGCAATTCCACATATGCCCATGGCCTGTGTGAGCAATATATCATTTAGTGACAACTTTTTGTAAATTTTTTTTTTTTTTTTATGTCATTATTCAATCACCTGGGACAAAAAAAATAAATATTCAATGGGTTCAGCATGCCTCTCAGCAATTTCCTTGGGGTGTCTACTTTCCAAAATGGGGTCATTTGGGGAGGTTTTGTACTGCCCTGCCATTTTAGCACCTCAAGAAATGACATAGGCAGTCATAAACTAAAAGCTGTGTAAATTCCAGAAAATGTACCCTAGTTTGTAGACGCTATAACTTTTGCGCAAACCAATAAATATACGCTTATTGACATTTTTTTTACCAAAGACATGTGGCCGAATACATTTTGGCCTAAATGTATGACTAAAATTGAGTTTATTGGATTTTTTTATAACAAAAAGTAGAAAATATAATTTCTTTTCAAAATTTTCGGCCTTTTTCCGTTTATAGCGCAAAAAATAAAAATGGCAGAGGTGATCAAATACCATCAAAAGAAAGCTCTATTTGTGGGAAGAAAAGGACGCAAATTTCGTTTGGGTACAGCATTACATGACCGCGCAATTAGCAGTTAAAGCGACGCAGTGCCAAATTGTAAAAAGTGCTCTGGTCAGGAAGGGGGTAAATCCTTCCGGGGCTGAAGTGGTTAAATATCATACCTGGGGGTGTCTATAGTATGCCTGTAAAGTGGCGCGTGCTTCCCGTGCTTACAATAGTCCCTGCACAAAATTACATTTTTAAAGGAATAAAAGTCATTTATAACTGCTTGTGGCTTTAATGTAATGTCGGGTCCCGGCAATATGGATGAAAATCAGTGAGACAAACGGCATGTGTACCCCCCCCCCCCCCCAGTCCATTTCCAGGCCCTTTGGGTCTTGTATAGATATTAAGGGGAACCCTGCACCCAAATTAAAAAAAAGGAAAGCTGTGGGGCCCCAGGCCCTATATACTCTGAAGAGCAGTATACAGGTGGTGCAAACAAGACAGGGACTGTAGGTTTGTTGTTGAGTAAAATCTGTAATTCTGAACTGGTATGTTTTTAAAGTGTAGCTCCAGCCAAAAAATCTATTTTTAAGCTTTTTGGAAAACATAGGGAAGGGTTATCACCCCTTTAACATTTGTTTTGCTGTCTGTGCACCTCTTCAGAAGATTTCACCTCACTTTCTGTCCCAATGACAAATGTTTTTTGAAAATTTGGGGTTTTTGGTGATAAAGCATCAGTGAAGAGGAGACACGTTTTTCCCATATTAACTCTTACAGGAGAGAATTTCCCTTCCTAGGGGTAGATTTCATCTCACTTCCTGTTGTCTCCTTCCGTTTTGCAAGTAGAAGTTGTTTGTAAGTTGGATGTTTGAATGTAGGGGCCTGCCCTATATACTCTGCAGAAATTGGGGCCTTAGGTGTAGGCGTTGCCACAACACTGTAAGCCCCACAGTTTTTTTTTTTTTTTAAATCTTTATTTATCATTTTCCAATACAAAACATTTCCCGAAGGGGGCATGCCAGAAATACAAATCCTTCTATAAATTCAAAAAATAGACAAACTGACTCCACATGCCCGCCCCCACCCCCCCCCTGCGGGATGTGCTTCTGTGGGTGCTAATCGCGACTTACTCGCTCCCTCCTCCATGATCGACCCTTCTTTGTTATGCCCTTTTTATGTAATCTCCCTTAAATAGGACCATGATTTTTTAAATTTAAGCCAGCCTGCCCATTTCCCCCCATGCTCCTTATCCTCATCCGGTTCCATTCCCCACCGGTCTAAGCACTCAACATTAAATATTTCATTAAGATCAAATAGCCAGTCTCGCGTTTTGGGGCTTGAAGGGTTCAGCCAGTTTAGGGCAATCTGTCTCTTGGCCGTATCTAATATTATAGGGAGCAAGGAGGTTTTGTAACTCTTGGCTGTGTCCTGAGTACCGTGGAAGAGACAGACCCATGGGTCTTCCTCAATTTTCCTCCCCGTGAATTCCTTTGTCAGAGACAGGATTTTTTTCCAGAAGACCTTAATGATGGGACATTCCCACCAGATATGGGACATTGTGCCCACGGTTGGGCATCCCCTCCAACAGGTGTTGCCCTTTGTCCCATCCATCGTGCTTACTCTGTCTGGGGTGGCATACCATCTTGCTAGGACTTTGTAATGGATTTCCGTTCTCCTATTATCTAGTGCTGAGTAGTGGACCAAATTCAAAATTTTTCCTAACGTGTTTCTGTTACAAAGTGACCACAATTCCTGCTCCCACCTTTTGATGTAAGGAGGCGTCATATCCTCCTGTTCCGCCCCCAGTATTTTATAAATTTGGCCAATGACACCACCTGGGTACTCCGTCATACAGAGTTTCTCCAGGGGTCTAAGCTCTTCCATGCTTCTTAGTGGCTTCGAAAGTTTTCCTATAAAATGGGAGAGCTGGAGATACCTCCACCTATCCATCACCCAAAGTTCTGATTCTCTACTCAATTCCGTTAAAGTGCGTATTCTCCCCTTATTGATAAAATTTTTCAGTTGGAGGGCATCCTCTTTTAACCAGTTCCCTCCCACCGCCCACATCCCTGGTTCAAAAAATAAATTATTTTTCATATATATTAACGGTGAATTGTACGACCATTTGTGTTGAGTGTGAATTTTATCCCAATGTTTAAAAGTGTTTTGAGTTAACAAAGAAGTGTTAGTGCTGAATATTCTAAATTTTGGGGGATTCCATAGTGAATGTGCCAAATTATTATCACTTAAGGAGAACTCTATGATAACCCAACGCTTATCTGTCCCTTTCTTACTCCATTCTATAACCCGTGAAAGCACTACAGCAATGTAGTACCTATTAAAGTCTGGTGCTGCTATTCCCCCCCTTTTTTTTCCCTCTACTCAATGTTGCATAGGAGATGCGTGGTTTATTGCCACCCCAGACAGCCTCACTAATTAATTTCCTTAAAACCCTCAGGAAATACCTCGGGAGGGGAATCGGCAGCAATTGAAATTTATACAAAATTTTTGGGGCAATCATCATTTTAACCGCGTTCGCTCGCCCAAACCATGAGAGCGGCCTAGACCGCAATCTTCTTACCTCTTGCCTAATTTCATCTAATAATGGGATGTAGTTTCTTTGAAATAACTCAGATACTTGATCTCCTTTCTCCAGGGAAAGGGGAACACTGAGGCCAAGTGAGCTTCTTCCTGCTTAGTTAGACTGATATTTAAGATTTCGGACTTACCGGGGTTGATTTTGAAATTGGAAACTTCTCCGTATAATCTAAGGATTCAGAGCACGTTGGGGAGGGTTACTCTGGGATTTGAGACAAAAAATAGTATGTCATCGGCAAATGCTGTCAGTTTATGCTCCTCCGTTCCCACCCACACCCCATTACATTCAGGGCTATTCCGGATGGAGGTCAGGAGAGGTTCGAGGGACAAAACAAACAGGAGGTGGGAGAGCAGACACCCCTGCCTTGTTCCATTTATCATTCCAAAAGATTTTGAAATGGCTCCGTTCACCCTTACCACTGCTGTTGGGCTACTATATAGGACCTTGACCCAGGAAATAAACCTGGACCCAAACCCCATGACTTCCAGCGTGTTCAGCAGGAACCCCCAGTCTACCCTGTCGAAGGCCTTTTCGTCGTCTATCGACAAGAATAGAGCTGGGGGTCCCCTGCATCTGCAATACTCCGATAGCAGCACCGCCCGTACCCCGTTGTCCCTGCACTGTCTTCCCGGGACAAAGCCGGACTGGTCCGGGTGCACCAGGCCGGCCAAATATCCCTTTAGTCTGTTTGCCAGGACCTTAGCGTATAATTTTACATCCGCGTTGAGCAAAGATATGGGCCGGTAGCTTGAACACAGCCTAGTATCCTTCCCTTCTTTCAATATTAAAGTTATCGTAGCAGACAGGGCCTCGCGTTCCATCTCACATCTGGTGCCTAGGTCGTTCCAATATTGGCATAGCCTGGGGACCAGTATGTGTTTCATTTTCATTAAGTAGGTGGAGGGGAAACCATCTGGACCTGGACGCTTGCCCTTTGGAGTGTCTCTTAGCGCTGCCACGATTTCCTCCTCCTCAATTGGTTTATCCAAGAGATCCTTATCCTCCCCCGGTAGTACCTTCAGACCTGCTTCTTTTAGGAATTCTCTGCTCCTTGCCAACCAGGCACTATCCCCCCCCCCCCTTTGTCCTATAGAATAGAGATCGGCATAGAATTTTCTAAACTCGTCGGCCATGCCTTCGCTAGACACAATCTCTTTCCCTACTGGACCGTTTATTTTCTCGATGAAATTCCGCCCTCTTTTTTTCCTAATTAATCTCGCCAAGTGTTTGCTGGATTTGTTGGCCCATAGATATTTATTTCTGGTTCTTAAATTGATGGCTCTCTTAGCCTCCTGCTCCATTATGTCCCTCAACTCCTCTCTCCCGGCAACCATTGCACGGTACCAGTCCTGATCCTGCCCTTTGGACTTTTTATGTGCTTGTTCCAGATAGAACAGGTCCGCTATCAGTTTTTCCCTTTTTTCCTTCCTTTTCTTTTTTAGACCTGCTCCTATGGATATAAGGATCCCTCGGATATAGGCTTTATGTGCCTCCCAGAGAATAGAGGGTGATACCTCACCCGTATCATTTACTTTGAAAAACACGTTCACCTCGTCCTGGATCCGATCTAACACTTCGGGATCCTTGAGCAGGTCCTCATTCAGCTTCCACGAAAAAGAACTTCGCCCCACCTCTGGGAGCTTCAGCCTCATCGTGACCGGTGAATGATCAGAAAGGGTTGTTTCGATTCTAGTTTCTGCGACCCCCTCCAGCAGGCTGTGATCCACAAAAATGTAGTCCAGCCTGGAGTAGGTCCCGTGCACAGGGGAGAAGAAGGTGTAATCCCTCTCTTTAACATGTTGTACTCTCCACACATCCATTAACTGGCTGTGGAATAATTTCCGCTTGATAGCTCCTAGTGACACCTTCTTGATCCCCTGGGCACGGGACATACTGTCTAGAGCAGGGTCCAAGCAAAAATTTAAATCCCCTGCCAGGACCACCTCTCCCTCCCCAAATCCAGCACTTGTCCCAGGAAGGTGGTAGGACTTCTATTCGGGCAGTACACATTGGCCAACGTAAACATTCTTGTGCCTATAGAACCCTTCAAAAATATATAACGACCTTCAGGGTCTATTAATCTGTCCCTTACTGAGAAATTCGCTGCCTTGGACAGCCCTATCGCTACTCCTTTAGACCCCCTATCGGGGGAATCACCGTGAAACCATTGAGGGATCTTTGGGGAAAACAACCTGACCCTTGTGTCAAGGGTCAGGTGGGTTTCCTGCAGGAAAACTATGTCCCCTCGTAGAAGACACAATTCCCCCAATATTTTGTGTCTTTTCCTGGGTGAGTTCAACCCCTTTACATTATAAGATATAAATTTAATATCAGGCATCGTTAATAGTGCGAGCGTTTACCTCTATGCTCTGCACCCCTCGAACACATCCCGCCGCCCCCTCCCCCCTCCCCCCTCCCATCCCCTCCCATCTAATGACCCTCCTTCCCACAGGCCCCCCCTCCCCTCCTCCTCCCCCCCGGCCCACTGCCCACCCCCTCACACCTCCCCCACCCCCTTCCCACCTCCCCCTCCCACCCGCCTCCCCCCTTCCCCCCCATGGCGTCGGCTACGCCAAAAGCCCGCCCGTATGGAGATACACTCATTCCACACTGCGGTGCTTCTCCCTCAGGGGGTGAGCTCCAACACCGGCATCCAGCGCCTGCTCCTCCCAGAAAAAGGGGAGAAGCAGGAGATGGAGGCTCGGGACGTCCCCGCCCCGGGGTACACCCTCAATCGCCCCGCAATCCCCCCCCCCACAGGCTCAATGCAAATTATTTTATGTTGGTTAGGTGAGGCCATATAACCCTCCTCCATCCCCCCTGCTACTTTGTATTCACTAATAACTAGAGTCCATGATGCGTAAGTCCTCGTGCTCCAGGGGTAGTTGCCCCCGTGAGGAGCGATTGGGGGGGGGGGGAGGAGAGGAGACGAGAGAGCGAAGAAAAAAAAAAAAAAACAACCCCGACCACCCCCCGCTCTCTCTCCTCCCCCGCACCCCCCCCAACGCCCCCCCCCACACCTATAACAAATCAGGGACAGGGATGCCCAAGTTGTTACAGAAGTCCTGCATTTCTTCCATGTGTCTGATTCTGTAGGATCTTCCATCTTTGATAACTATCAGGGATGTTGGAAACCCCCAACTGTACTTTAAGTTAGCCCTCCTGAGTTGGTCCAAAATTGGTCTCATCCGTCTTCTCCTCTCCAAAGTCCCCGCTGAGAGGTCAGTGAAAATCTGCAGATCCTTGTTTTCAAATTTTAATGGAGGGGCCCCCTTTAGTTTTTTCCAAATTTTTTCTTTGTCCTCATATTGGTGAAACTTAATTATAACGTCTCTGGGGGTGTCTTGCTTTATATGAGGGGGCTTCCTTATTCTATGGACCCTGTCGATCCTCAGAGCTTCGTCTTCTTGCCTGCCCAGCAGGGGATTGAAAATCTTCCTCATCTTCTCGCCCAGATCCTCGTTTTGTTGTTCCGGAATAGATCTGATGCGTAAATTTTGACGTCGACTCTGGTTCTCCTGTTCCTCAAGTCTAAACGCCAGCACACGGTTTTCGCTTTGCATCTTCTTGACTTGTCCTTTTAAATCTGCTATATCCTTAGCTTGAATGCCGCAGGCCTCTTCAGCCTCCTCTACTCGGCGAAGAAGATGTCCCATATCAGAGCGAACATTTAAGATCTCCTCTTTTATGACGCTTTCTAATTTTTTTTTCCAGTTTAGCAAGCATTTCACTCATGTCTGATTTGCTAGGCACTAGGGCCATTATTCTCTGCTCATCAGCTGCGATATATGCTGGCGCCCCCGCCAGATCCAGCTCTTCGTGAGGTCTGTCACCCTGTCCCCCCTTTGGTTTCTGTTGCTCCTTCTTCTTAGTACCTGGGTGTTTCGCCTCCATTCCTGGACTTTTTACACTTGCTTCTTTTAAATATTTTTGAATGGAGCTAGTATTTAAACTCTCTCTTGGGTTGTTGGGTTCCGCTGATCTCGATGACCGGCCTCTCATATTTCCTCCCTTTCCCGGTTGTCCCCTTTTTATGGTTTAATGAGACGCCGTCTCACAATATCAGCTCTATATGCTTTTCTGTTTAATAATCCCCTCCCACCCTCCGTCGGTTAGGGTGGAGGGTTTACACTATCCCCTGGGGGTTGTATAGAGTCTCTATGGTAGGTAACCTGTTTTATTCCCCCATCCAGACCACAAGTCGCTGTGGAGGGTTGCTTATGACAACGTCTCTTATCAGTTCCTGCCCCACCCCATGGATAGTGCTAGGGATTGAGAGACTGGGCCCCTAACGGGTGGGGGGTGGCTGTGGCCGAGCAATCCCTGCCGGGGGGCACAGTAGGCATAGGCTAAACCGCTCAGCTAGAATGTCCGCTTCTATCTAATGAACATGGGGGGGGGGGGGAGAAGCCAGATAGGCCTTGGAATTCCAGTCCCTTTTGACCTGTCCTTGGACAGGATAACAGTGCCCCCTGATTATGTGCGTTTTCCTGACCCCCCTAGTAGACACCAGGTGTTCAAGGTAAGCCCAATAAGATCATGTCCAAGATTTAAATGTTATTAGGCGGTGGGATCGACAGTAGGATCGATGAGGCGTCTCCTACCTGTTTCTTCCATCCGAACCGTTGAGCGATGTAGAGGGTATGTTGCTTGCTTGTCTTACTTCCTTTTGCAGCGCCCAGCACTCGCCTCAGTCTGGGGGTCACAACTCCGCTCTGTGACCTCCCTAGTCAGGACTTGTGGAAAGATTTTTCTGCCGGTGGTTCACCGCTCCCGGTGGAGCGCATAAGGGGGGGTGCACAGAGGACAGCCCTCACTGGGTCCGTAACGGAGGGGGACTTCAAGGCCGCTGCTGCAAGTTGCGGTGGTGGGGGGGAGCGGGACGGATGGGGAGCCGGACGCTCGTACCTAGGCCGGCAGCTCGTGGTCTCTCACCCCACGAGGCATCTCCTCGGCTTGTCGGCGTCCCGTCTCACAGCTTCCTGGAGCCGGCGCTGGGCTCCTCCCCTGTGCTGACGTCAGCCGCACATCACGTCAGCCCTCCAAGTAAGCCCCACAGTTACTCTTGGTGGGCACAGGAATGGGCTGTGCTGTGAAATATTAGATCAAGAATTGTAATTACATGCCATTGTTGAACAGTGGTAGAAAAATTGGGCCTTTGGTGGTGGTGCCACAACAGTGTAAGCTCTCACAGTTACTCTTGGTGTGCGCAGGAATGGGCCCTGCTGTGAAATATTAGATCAAGAATTGTAATTGCATGTCCCTGTTGAACAGGGGCAGAAAAATTAGGCTTTGTGCACAGGAGCCACAACACTGCAACCCCTCAGATACTCCAGTTGGAGCACAGGAATGAGCCCTACTGCAAAGCATTGCATCAAAAATTGTAATTATACGCCCCTGTTAAACAGGAGCTGAAAAATTGGGCCTTGGGCCCTGGTGGCAGTGCCCAGAACCAAAAATGTTCTTACAAGCTATCAGCATGAAAATTGAGGAGGAGGGTTGTGACTCAGCAGAAGCAGTCTTGAAGGGATCTCACATTGAAAAAAAAAAAAAAAAAATCGGTTACATCTGCATCAGGTGCTTAGTAGCTGGTGATCCAAGACTTATTCATTTTTATGACGGTCAGCCGATCGACCGATTCGGTGGACAGGTGCACCCTGTGATCGGTTACAAAGCCTCCAGCAGCACTGAATGTGCGTTCTGAAAGAATGCTGGATGCAGGACAGGCCAGTAGCTCAATTGCATACTGTGCAAGCTCTTGCCAGTGATCCATCCTCAAGACCCAGTAACCCAGAGGTTTTTCAGTGGGAAAGGTGTCCAAGTCTGATCTTACCCCTAGGTACTCCTGCACCATGTGAATCAGACGCTGATGATGGTTGCTGGAACCAATCAGATCTTGGGGCTGCAGACTAAAAAATTGTCTGAACGCATCGGTCAGACGGCCACCTTCTCTGACTGACCGAAGCCTCAGCAACACGTTGTCCAGGAGGACCAGGAAATTGTAACCTCCCAGGCTCTGGAAATGCGTTGCACAAACCTTTCTGCAAGGCCTCCCGAAGATGTTTCATCCTCTGCTCCCTCTGCGATAGCAAGATAAGGTCCGCAACCTTACCCTTGTAACTCAGATCAAGGAGGGTTTCCAGCCAGTAATCATCCCTCCCCTTGATCTGGATGACTAAGGACGACATGATCCGCAGCCACCTCCTCCCTGCCACGTAAAAGTTCCATGGGTTTATTCAGACTGTAAATGATCCCTTGAAGACTGCAGCTGATGCTGAGTGCCACGCTCCACCTCCATGCTGACACAATCCTCCTCATCTTCCTGTGTGATCGGTGGGCACGCAGGAACACTGGATAAAGGGGGCCTTGAGAGGTAAGGAAGTCCTCCTCTTCCTCCCTCTGTTCTGCCTCAAGTGCCCTGTCCATTTTTCCACGCAGCGTGTGCACCAACAGGTGGACAAGAGGTACAGTGTCACTGATGCATGCACTGTCAGTGCTCACCATCCTCGTGGCCTCCTCAAATGGTGACAGGACAGTGCATGCATCCCTGATCATAGCCCAGTGGCGTGGGGGAAAAAAAAACAAGGTCCCCTGACCCTGTCCTGATGCCCGTCGAATAGGTACTCATTGATGGCCCTCTGCTGCGTGTGCAGCCGCTGCAGCATGGCCAACATTGGGTTCCACCTAGTGGGCATGTCACAGGCGGTTCTTGGGCCGGTTAAATTCCTTTTGGAGGTCAGCCAGCTGAGCACTGGCATTATATGACCTACGGAAATGCACACAGACTTTCCTGGCCTGCCTCAGGACATCCTGTAAGCCCGTGTACTTGCCCAAGAACCGCTGCACCACTAAGTTAAGGACGTGAGCCAAACAGGGCATATGGGTCAGTTGTCCCTGTCGGAGGGTGGAGAGGAGGTTGGTGCCATTGTCGCAAACCACCGTACCTGGCTTAAGCTGGCGTGGTGTTAACCACCTCTGAACCTGCCCCTGCAGAGCTGACAGAATCTCTGCCCCAGTGTGGCTCCTGTCCCCCAAGCACTGCATGGCAGTTTTTTGCCTGCGTGCTTGCCTAGCCCCTTGAACACCTACGGAGCACCGCTGGTTCCAAGGACAAATCAGCACAGGCAGAGGCCATGGAGGAAGAAGAGGAGGAGGTGGAGGATAGAGGTGTGGCAGAATCACCACTAGTAGAATTTTGGAGGCGTGGTAGCGGAACAACCTCCAACACTACCGCACCCTGTACTGCATCCTTCCCAGCTGCCAGAAGAGTCACCCAGTGAGCAGTAAAAGATAGTTAACATCCCTGTCTATGCCTGCTGGACCATGAGTCAGTGGTAAAATTATTATATGCGATTTATGTAGCGCCAACAGTTTACGCAGCGCTTTACAATGTATAGGGGAGACAACACAATTACAGTACAGTTCAATACAAAAGGTACAGGAGGGCCCTGCTTGTAGAGCTTACATTCTAAAGGGAGGGGGTGGTGGTACAAAAGGTAATAGCTGCAGAGAATGATTTCATGGAGGTGGCTCAGGGACAGTTGTTATGTGGGTGTGGGATAGGCTTCCCTGAATATGCACCTTACCGCTGACCTCCCTGTCCAGCGAGGCCAAGACATTGCCTTCCACATGCCGGTAGAGAGCCGGAATCGCCTTCCGTGAGAAAAAGTGGCGTTTGGGAACCTGCCACTGAGGAACCGCACATTCCACAAACTCACGGAAAGGGGCAGAGTCTACCAACTGAAAAGGCAGCAGTTGAAGTGCTAGCAATTTAGCCAAGCTAGCATTCAACCGCTGGGCATGTGGATGGCTGGGAGCGAACTTCTTTCGGTGGTGCAGCAGCTGGGGCAGGGAAATTTGCCTGGTACAATCTGACATTGGTGTACCGATAGCAGGTTGCCCGCAAGTACTTGGCTGTGACACACCTAATTATACACCTTCATTCCTCTCAGTGCAGGTTTCAGAGAGGACTGAAGGTATAGTGGGGTTGGAGATCCCAGCTGATGAGGAGCAAGGAGAGGTGCTCTTTGTTCTTTGGTGTGGGTCTTTTAGGTATGCTTGCCAACGAACTGCATGGTAGGTCGACATATGTCTGGTCAAGCATGTGGTGCCCAAGCGGGTGATGTTTTGGCCACGCAAGATACGCTTGAGACATATGTTGCAAATAGCAGCGGTGGGATCTGATGCACTCGTCTCAAAAAAGGCCCACACCAAAGATCTTTTGGAATAACGCGCAGAGACAGCGGCGCCCTGCACATGCGGAGCTGTGCGGTGTGATGCAGTCGGTGTGCTGCCCTTAAGCTGGCCCCTGGAGGGCATCCTGCCTCGTTGGAGATGTGCCTCTTCCTCCTCACCTATCAGGCACCCATGTGGAGTCAGTGACTTCCTCATCATCCCCTCCTTCCTCATCACTGGAGCAAAGCTGGCAGTATGCTGCAGCTGGGGGAACATGACTGCCAGATTGCTGTCCTTCTTGGGCACCCCCTCTCTCTGGGCTCACGTTACTGCCTTCCTCTAGCTGGGTACCATCATCGGAGCCTTCAAAGCGCTGGGCATCCTCCCGGAGCATGTACCAAACACTGTGGTCAAACAGTTCGGGGGACTTCTCAGGAGGACATGGTGGGGCTAGGGAAGGAGTGACTGATGCCATTGAACCGAGGGAAGAGGCCGCGTTGGCAGCTGCTTTGCCAGACAAAGAACCCTGAGCCTGGGTGAGCGAGGATGAGGACGGCTTGGTCATCCACTTTACCAAGTCTTCCGCACGTTGCGGCTCAACACAGCCAGCTGCCGAAAAAAAGGACAAGCGTGTCCCACGGCCACGTGCTGATGAGGATCCACAACCAGCACTGTTGCCTCTAGACACAGAGCCTGTTTGCCCTCTTTTATTAGCTTGTGACTATCTGCCTCTCCTTGTTGGCCTATCAGACATACTAATGGCCTGCAGTGTAATGTAGCTGCACAAAGCTGGGATGTGTGTGTGTGTGTGTGTGTGTGTGTGTATGTATGTATGTATGTATATATGTATGTATATATGTATATATATATATATATACACTGATACTGCAGCTAGCAGAATCAACTGCCTGCCTGTAGTATTATTAGTATGAGAACACCAGCAATTGTCTTCAGGTAGCTTTAGGTGCACACTGTGCAGAGGACACAGTACACTAACTGTAAATACTGTAGCTGCCTGCCTGTGGTATTAATAGGATCAGAAGAACACCAGCAGTTGTCTTCAGGTAGCTTTAGGTGCACACTGTGCAGAGGACACAGTACACTAACTGTAAATACTGTAGCTGCCTGCCTGTGGTATTAATAGGATCAGAACAACAGAAATTGTCTTCAGGTAGCTTTAGGTGCACACTGTGCAGAGGACGCACTACACTAACTGTAAATACTGCAGCTGCCTGCGGTACTAAGGATCAGAAGAACACCGCCAATTTTCTTCAGGTAGCTTTAGGTGCACACTGTGCAGAGGACGCACTACACTAACTTGTAAATACTGCAGCTGCCTGCGGTACTAATAGGATCAGAAGAACACCTCCAATTTTCTTCAGGTAGCTTTAGGTGCACTCCGTGCAGAGGACGCACTACACTAAATGTAAATACTGCAGCTGCCTGCAGTACTAATAGGATCAGAAGAACACCACCAATTTTCTTAAGGTAGCTTTAGGTGCACACTGTGCAGAGGACGCACTACACTATCTGTATATACTGTAGCTAATAGGATCAGAAGAACAATTTTCTTCAGGTAGCTGTAAATACTGTAAAAACACCTGCCTGCATGTCAGTAGGAAGAGAATAACAGGAACGGATCTAGCTAAACTGAATACAGTGTGTGTGTATATATGTATGTATGTGTGTGTATATATATATATATATATATATATATATATATATATATATATATATATATATATATATATATATATATATATATATAAATATAAATATACACACACACACACATCACCTAGGATGTATATATATATATATATATATATATATATATATATATATATATATATATATATATACACACAATACACTGTAAGTGCAGCTAACTGACTCGCCTGCCTACTCTATCTAACTTAAATCAAATGACACTCTCTCTCTGTCTACCTCTCTGCCGCCGCCGCCGCAACACACTACACAAGGCCGCCATGCAGGTGACCTTATATAGTGTGGGGCGTGTACTAAACCCCCTGAGCCATAATTGGCCAAAGCCACCCTGGCTTTGGCCAATTACGGCTCTCTGTACAGACGGCGCTGTGATTGGCCAAGCATGCGGGTCATAGTGCATGCTTGGCCAATCATAAGCCAGCAATGCACGCAGTGAATTATGAGCCATGACGCGCCACTTGAATTTGGCGTGAACGGCCCATGTGATGTCCGACTCGAACTCAAAACTCATCCCTACTTGGCACTGTGCCTGCCAAAAAAGACACCACAAAAACCAAAAGAGTAAAGGTTTCACCCCCAGGCATTGGGATTTCAAGCTGTATTTCCACGCTGTCATCCTCACCTGAATTACCAATTATGGAAACTCAGGGTGAGCCATTGGCGCAAATTGATGGTGCAGCTGCCTCACATCTCAGCACATGTATGTGTGACTGAAGATGCCCTTTCCTCCCCCCTCCAGGGTCTGGAAGAAAGATTAGCGGCTTTAATCGCATCCTCCATTCAAATAGATAGGAAGCGTACTAGGTCCCCCTCCCCCGCTTCAGCTTTGCAAGGGGAACAATGGGCACACCATGAGGTTTTACCCTCAATCGATCCGGAAGATAAACAAACCGATGATTCCTCTGCTGAAGAAACAAAGGTAGATGAACCTTTTTCAGCTTCTCAATCTGAAAGATTGCTGATACAAACTCTTACAGAGATGGTTCGTTCCACTTTCATGCTGCCTCTAACAGAGTCCCCTGAAAATTTGGCTTCTTCCTTAGGTTCTTTAAAACCTTCCCATCCTTTGCATGCATTTCCTGCACATGCATTACTTGAACAGCTTATCTTTCGGAATGGGAAAAACAGATGAACATTTTCTCCCTCCTAAGAGGTTTTTAATTCTCTATCCTCTGGAGGACAAATTCTCCAAAAAATGGAAAGTATCAGCAGTCGACACTGCGATTTCCAATGTAAATAATAACTTAACTTGTTCTGTAGACAATGCACAAATGCTTAAGGATCCAACAGATAAAAAATTGGAATCCCTGCTAAAATCTGATTTTTCCATAGCAGGTGCCGACACTCAGCCCGCAGTCGCCCCGATAGGCCCAACCTCTAGTCAGGTTAAGGGCACAGGGCATAACAATCGTAGCGTACCTAGATGATCTATTACTTATAGATCAATCAGTGACTAGTTTGGAGCAAAGCGTACACACTACAACCAACTATCTGAAAAGTTTGGGTTGGATTCTCAACCTAAAGAAATCTTCCTTAATACCGCTAAGAAGACTGGAGTACTTGGGTCTGATCATAGATACAGCCCAAGAAAGGGTGTTCTTGCCTCAAGCAAAAATCAACGCCATAGGAGAGCTGGTGCTGAGGGTCAGGTCAAATGGCAATCCCTCCATTCGCCTCTTCATGAGGTTGCTAGGAACCATGGTAGCTTCATTCAAAGCAGTTCCCTATACCTAGTTCCATTCAAGACTGTTGCAAAACAGTATCCTGTCTGCTTGGAACAAAACAATTCAAGCTTTAGATTTGCCAATGCAGCTGTCCCCAAGAGTGGCCCAAAGCCTCACTTGGTTACTAACCCAGAATCTGCTGACAGGAAAATCCTTCAGACCAGTCATCTGGAAAGTGGTAACGACGGATGCCAGCCTCTCAGGCTGGGGAGCAGTATTAGAAAAGACAGCTGTCCAGGGACAGTGGTCAAGAACCGAAAGGATCTTGCCCATCAATATCCTAGAGATTCGGGCAGTACGCCTGGCTCTAAAGGCCTGGCCTTTCAAGTTACGGGATTGTCCTGTCAGGATTCAATCCGACAATGCCACAGCTGTGGTCTATATCAATCACCAAGGGGGCACCAAAAGTCTCTCGGCGCAGAGAGAGAGGTAAACCATATTCTAACTTGGGTAGAAAGGAATGTTCCACACCTTTCTGCAATCTTTATTCTGGGAATAGAGAATTTGCAGGCGGACTACTTAAGTCGCCAGCAGTTGTTCCCAGGGGAATGGTCTCTTCACCACGACATATTTCGGACTGTTTGTCAAAGATGGGGGACTCTGGACATTGATCTTCTAGCATCCAGGTTCAACACGAAGTTGGTCAACTTTGTGGCCAGAACAAGGGATCCATTCGCATGGATGTGGCCAGAACAAGGGATCCATTCGCATGTTCTCACTGATCTGTGCATTCCCCCCCTATTCAGTTGCTTCCTCAACGTCTTTGAGGGATCAAGCTGGAAAGAAAGCCGATAATTCTGGTGACACCAACATGGCCCAGAAGCTCATAGTACACAGAAATCGTAAAGATGGCAGTGGAGGGCCCATGGTCCCTCCCACTACGGTCAGATCTGCTCTCTCAGGGACCGATATTCCATCCTTCCTACAGTCTCTAAATTTAACGGCTTGGCTATTGAAACCCACAAGAAACGAGGGCTTTCCGGGTCAGTTATCTCTATCCTGATTTATTGCTAGGAAGCCAGCTTCCAGAACTATATATTATAGAGTCTGGAAGGCTTCTGTTTCCTGGTGTGAATCCAAGGGTTGGCACCCTCGGAGATATATCACAGGCAGAATTTTTGCCTTTCTACAATTAGAGGTAGAAATGAAATTGGCCTTAAGTACTATTAAAGACCAAGTTCCAGCTTTGTCGGTCTTATTTCAGAGACCACTTGCTACTCATTCTCTAGTCCGGGGCTTTATACAAGGGGTGATGCGGCTTAATCCGCTCGTCAAACCTCCCTTCAACCCTTGGGACTTTAACTTAGTTTTGTCTGTGTTACAAAAACAGCCATTTGAACCAATACAACAGATTCCCCTAGTCCTTCTGACAAGGAAGATGGTATTTTTGGTTGCTCAGCAAGGAGGGTTTCAGAATTGGCTGTTCTTTCTTGTAAAGAGACATATTTGATTTTTCTCCCTTCGTCTTTCAGGACAGCACCTGGAGAGAGCGCAGCTCCACCCACTTTTCCCAGGAAACACTGCAGTCAGTTTTCTTTAAAGACCGGATGCTTCCACCATGGCCTCAGTTGTAGTGTTTCCTCCGCCATGGTGGAAGCGCTGCAGGGAGCCAGGGGTGTGCTACGCTTTCTCCAGGTGGGGAGAGTATAGGGCATACTGGTGTTAGTCTTCATTCTTGTTTGCAGGCCAGCCCAGCTTCCTCCCTTACGTGTGGTGGATGCTCCGGTGTCCTCTTCTCTTCATACCCGGCGAGGGCCAGGCTGCTGGGGGTCCCCGCTCCTTTAGACCGGCGGCTAGGCTAAGGAGGAGCAGCGACTTCTTCATCCCCAAAGCCTCAGCCTTCTGTGTTCCGGTGGTGAGTGCGTCACTATGGCCGGGGGCGGGACTTCTAGCGGCGCAACGCGGCTTCCGGTTCCAGCCACTGGAACGCAGCAGGAGGGGACGGCCTCTTCCGGCTGACATCATTTCCGGCCCTCGCAGCGGCGAGCGGACTGGGAAATTTGAAATAAAAAAGCACCAAACGCCATTGTGAGTCCTTGCAGGATGGAGGAGGAACAAACGGCGGTGGCAGGAGCAGGAGCCACGCAAGTCAGCCAGGCCCAGGTAAGTGGGAACAACGGTCTCTGTATCTTACTCTATGGGCATGTGTCATTTCCCCTCTTTAATTCTGGAGAATTTAGGAGCCTGCAACACTCTTCCTGTATGCTGAATTTAGGAAGTATGTGTGTTCAGTTGTGGTAAAGTGAATCTGTGGGGGGATTTACTGGCTGATCTTAAAAAGAGTGGTTAAGGCCCCTTTCATACGAGGCGGACTCCGTTTCTACGGAGCCCGCCTCGGTCCGCCGGCTCAGCAGGAGATCTGTCCGTTGATCTCCGCTGAGCCGGTGGATGACAGGTCCCTCTCTGCTCACTGAGTGGGGAGGGGCTTGTCAGGCGCCGCTGCCGCCTATGGAGGGATCGGACGAAAACGGACAGCGTGTCCGTTTTCGTCAGATCTCACCCGATCCGATCCGCCAGCGACGGATCTGGACGTAGAGCCATCCGTCTGCTTTTAGCGGATCGGACGGGGTCGGATGTCAGCGGACATGTCTCCGCTGACATCCGACGCTCCATAGGCTAACATGGATCGCCCGTTCAGGTCCGCCGTCAAAACTGACAGGCGGACCTGAACGGTCCGATCGTGTGAAAGGGGCCTAAAGTGTTAGCGCCTCTATTTCTTCTGCATGCTATGGTTTTGTGTTTCTATATTTTGAAGAAAGGATAAAAACATATGGTTATTTTTGTGTATTTCAGAAAGCTAAAGAAAAGACCAAACATTCCTTCCCTCCTGTTAAAAGGAGATGTCCATCATGTAAAAATGTGTTAAGAGAGTCTTGGACAAAGGTATTATGCAGGGCCTGCATTGCAGACTTAGTTAAGGAGGAAACCACTACTACTACACCTGCATCCCAGCAAGGAGAATTATTGAACTCCTTCAGAAAAGAATTGGCAGATACATTTGAGACATTCAGGTCTTATCTTGATAAACGCCCAGCTGCAGGTAGCAGTACAGTACCTCGTTCTCATTCATCTGTTTCTGGATCCAGAGGGGACAGTGACTCAGAAGATGAAGAACGTAGCATTATTACAGACTCTGAGGAAGAAGCGGATGAAGAGAGAGAATCTTCTTCTTCTTCTCGCTACAAATTATCCCTAGAGGAGGTGGATGAACTTTTGAAGACTATCCACACAACCCTAAACATCACAGAGGATAAAACCCTATTGTCGTTACATGACAAAATGTTTCAAGGCATGGGTAAGGTGAAGCACAGAGTGTTTCCAGTGCATACGTTTCTGTCAGAAACTATAAAAAGGGAATGGAAGGACCCAGAGAGGGCCCCTTTCTTTTCTAGATCCCTCAAACGCAGGAAAAAAATGAAAAATAAAAAATAAAAAGTAGCGGGACTTTATATAAACACACGGGGGCAAGAATAAAATTGGTAGCTTTTAATAGATTCAGATTGTCATAGAGTTTTTGTATTCAAATAATTCAATGCATTATGCTATATAAAACTATTTGTATAACTACTACAATTCATTGGAGCCAGAAAAAAATATACATACATACATATTCCAACAAGGAATCAATACATGATATGAAATATAAAAACATTTAGAGCATGATTGCATGATTGAATGGACAAAATAATCAGATATGGAAAACAAAAAAAGGGGGTTTTTTTTAAGAAGGAAAAAAACAATTGTAATGGAACGGCCTGACCAGATGCATCATTGTGTACACTAGGTTGTTGTTGGCTCTACGCGTTTCAAGGTCTTTAACCTATCATCAGGAGAAAAGAACCATAGTGATAATCTAAAAAATAAATAGAAGAAAAATATTTTTTATTAAAAAGAAGAAGAAAAGGAAGAAAAAAATAGAGAAAAAAAGAAAAAGAAAAAACCACAAAACAGGTAAGAAGGGTCTTCCCTAATGGACCCAACCTGCCCGTACACTTACATGGTGGTCCTCACAGTGGTGGTGCGGCCATGAAATCCCCAGACCAAACCAAATATGTCCCGCACGGGAGCTGAGGGGACATGCTGCGGCGGGACATGCTGCCCGCCGCAGCATGTCCCCTCAGCTCCTGTGCAGGACATATTTGGTTTGGTCTGGGGATTTCATGGCCGCACCACCACTGTGAGGACCACCATGTAAGTGTACGGGCAGGTTGGGTCCATTAGGGAGGACCCTTCTTACCTGTTTTGTGGTTTTTTCTTTTTTTCTCTTTTTTCTTCCTTTTCTTCTTCTTTTTAATAAAAAATATTTTTCTTCTATTTATTTTTTAGATTATCACTATGGTTCTTTGCTCCTGATGATAGGTTAAAGACCTTGAAATGCGTAGAGCCAACAACAACCTAGTGTACACAATGATGCATCTGGTCAGGCCATTCCATTACAATTGTTTTTTTCCTTCTTAAAAAAAAAAACCCTTTTTTTGTTTTCCATATCTGATCATTTTGTGCATGCAATCATGCTCTAAATGTTTTTATATTTCATATCATGTATTGATTCCTTGTTGGAATATGTATGTATGTATGTATATTTTTTTCTGGCTCCAATGAATTGTAGTAGTTGTACAAATAGTTTTATATAGCATAATGCATTGAATTATTTGAATACAAAAACTCTGACAATCTGAATCCATTAAAAGCTACCAATTTTATTCTTGCCCCCATGTGTTTATATAAAGTCCCGCTACTTTTTATTTTTCATTTTTTTCATCCAATCGGGATGGAGGGGGGGACCTGAGCGGCACCCCTACACCTCATATAAAGTCCCACCAATTCCTTCTTTATACAGTGGCTTGCGAAAGTATTCGGCCCCCTTGAACTTTTCAACCTTTTGCCACATTTCAGGCTTCAAACATAAAGATATAAAATTTTTCTTTTTTGTGAAGAATCACCAACAAGTGGGACACAATTGTGAAGTGGAACGAAATCTTTTGGATTTTTGAAACTTTTTTAACTAATAAAAAAATGAAAAGTGGGGCGTGCAAAATTATTCGGCCCCCTTGCGTTAATACTTTGTAGAGCCACCTTTTGCTGCGATTACAGCTGCAAGTCGCTTGGGGTATGTCTCTATCAGTTTTGCACATCGAGAGACTGAAATTCTTGCCCATTCTTCCTTGCAAAACAGCTCGAGCTCAGTGAGGTTGGATGGAGAGAGTTTGTGAACAGCAGTTTTCAGCTCTTTCCACAGATTCTCGATTGGATTCAGGTCTGGACTTTGACTTGGCCATTCTAACACCTGGATACGTTTATTTGTGAACCATTCCTTTGTAGATTTTGCTGTATGTTTGGGATCATTGTCTTGTTGGAAGATAAATCTCCGTCCCAGTTTCAGGTCTTTTGCAGACTCCAACAGGTTTTCATCCAGAATGGTCCAGTATTTTGCTGCATCCATCTTCCCCTCAATTTTAACCATCTTCCCTGTCCCTGCTGAAGAAAAGCAGGCCCAAACCATGATGCTGCCACCACCATGTTTGACAGTGGGGATGGTGTGTTGAGTGTGATGAGCTGTGTTGCTTTTACGCCAAACATATCGTTTTGCATTGTGGCCAAAAAGTTCGATTTTGGTTTCATCGGACCAGAGCACCTTCTTCCACATGTTTGGTGTGTCTCCCAGGTGGCTTGTGGCAAACTTCAGACGAGAATTTTTATGGATATCTTTGAGAAATGGCTTTCTTCTTGCCACTCTTCCATAAAGGCCAGATTTGTGCAGTGTACGACTGATTGTTGTCCTATGGACAGACTCTCCCACCTCAGCTGTAGTTCTCTGCAGTTCATCCAGAGTGATCATGGGCCTCTTGGCTGCATCTCTGATCAGTCTTCTCCTTGTCTGAGCTGAAAGTTTAGAGGGACAGCCAGGTCTTGGTAGATTTGCCGTGGTCTGATACTCCTTCCATTTCAAAATGATCGCTTGCACAGTGCTCCTTGGGATGTTTAAAGCTTGGGAAATCTTTTTGTATCCAAATCCGGCTTTAAACTTCTCCACAACAGTATTACGGACCTGCCTGGTGTGTTCCTTGGTCTTCATGATGCTCTCTGCACTTTCAACAGAACCCTGAGACTATAACAGAGCAGGTGCATTTATACAGAGACTTGATTACACACAGGTGGATTCTATTTATCACCATCAGTCATTTAGGACAACATTGGACCATTGAGAGATCCTCGCTGAACTTCTGGAGTGAGTTTTCTGCACTGAAAGTAAAGGGGCCGAATAATTTTGCACGCACCACTTTTCAGTTTTTTAATTGCTAAAAAAGTTTAAAATATCCAATAGATTTCGTTCCACTTCACAATTGTGTCCCACTTGTTGGTGATTCTTCACAAAAAATTAAAATTGTATATCTTTATGTTTGAAGCCTGAAATGTGGCAAAAGGTTGAAAAGTTCAAGGGGGCCGAATACTTTCGCAAGCCACTGTATATTATTATCCCTCAAACGCAGGTTTCCCTTTGAAGAGGATAGCTCTCAAGTCTGGAACAAAAAACCACGGCTTGACGCAGCTTTTTCTCAAGTGTCAAGGAACACTGACCTTGCGTTTGAGGATATGGGTATCCTAAAGGATACCATGGATAAAAGGGCTGACTCCCTATTAAGGAAGGCATGGGACTCAACCCTAGCAAATTTGAAGCCAGCCATGGCCTCAACTGTGGTAGCTAGGAACTGGGAGCATTGGCTGGAACAGCTGAAAGCTCATATTGAGGCAGGTACTTCCCATAAGGATCTGTTAGATACACTACCTGTACTACTGAAGGCAGTAGGATACAATGCAGATGCTTCAGCTGAATCAGTTAAAATGTCAGCCAGATCCTCTGTATTAATAAACTCAACTCGTAGAGCTCTATGGGTTAAGATATGGACCAGGGATACAGCCTCAAAGACCAAGCTATGCGGTCTACCCTTTGAGGGAGATTTGGTTTTTGGCCCGGGTCTTGAAGCCATACTTGAAAGAACGGCTGACAAGAAAAAGGCCTTCCCTATAAAGAAAAAGGTGATCCCTCAAGGCAATAAAAATTTTCGTCCTTTTCGGAAAACCCCAGACACAAAAGAGACAGGTTATAAAAGACCATGGAAGTCTCAGAAAGGGAGAGGCAAGTCAGGAGTACTATTTCGCCCCCCCTACCCCAAATACAAAGAGCCAGTGACTGTCCTCCGACTGTGGGAGCAAGGTTACAAGCCTTCTTTTCACAGTGGAAGATGATAACAGACAGTCCGTTTATCCTCAAAACAATAATAGAGGGTTACAGACTGGAGTTCTCCCAACCCCCACCTGTTCGTTTTTACGTAACCCAGGCTCCTCGAGACCCAGAGAAATCTGTAGCAATGACATCAATTCTACAGGAATTGATTCAACAGAAGGTGATCATAAATGTTCCTCCCAAAGAAGTGGAACAGGAGTGCTATTCGCACATATTGCTGGTAAAGAAGCCTTCAGGCAAATTCAGATTAATTCTAAACCTAAAAATTTTCAACAGATCTATCAGGTACAAGAAATTCAAAATGGACACGATCTTTTCAGTAAAGGGTCTCCTAACCCCAAACTGTTTTATGGCATCCATAGACCTGAGAGATGCATATCTCCATGTGCCTATAGCACCAGCATCCCAAAAGCACCTAAGGTTTGCGATCAAGAGGGGAGACTCAACCCTACATCTTCAGTTCAGAGCTCTCCCTTTTGGGCTGTCATCCTCTCCGAGGATATTCACAAAGATCTTAGCAGAGGCCTTAGCCCCACTCAGAATAGAGGGAATCTCGATTGTCCCATATTTAGACGATCTCCTAATATTTGCCAAGACAAGGGATATATTAGGGAAAGATCTGGAAAGGACAAAGAGACACCTGGAGAGTCTCGGCTGGATAGTAAACAAGGAAAAATCAAACATGATTCCATCGCAGATAATAAAATTCCTGGGTTATACTATCGATTCCATAGAGGAGAGAATTTTTCTCCTCGAGGAAAAGATAGAAAAGCTTCAGAATGCGGTAAAAAAAGACCCAGACAAACCTGCCAATTTCCATCAGGGCAGCTATGTCTGTCTTGGGGCTCCTTACTGCATCAATACCAGCAGTACAATGGGCACGTTTCCACGCAAGGGATCTCCAGCAATCAATCCTGAGAAATTGGTCCTATGGAGAGTCCCTGGAAAAATTGATAAAAATGCCCCCTCAAGTTCAGAGGAAGCTCTGGTGGTGGAGGAGCCACTCAAATCTGGACAGAGGCCTGCTCTGGTGTTTTCCCCTGGAGAGGAGGTTGACAATGCATGCAAGTTCTTGGGGTTGGGGCGCCCACCTGGAAGGACAGATGGCTCAGGGGGTTTGGACAAACAGGGAAGCAAGGAGATCCTCCAATTGGAGGGAACTAAGGGCTATTCTCCTAGGACTATGGGCTTTCGAGAAACTAGTCCAAGGTCACCATGTCCAAGTTTTGTTGGACAACGCCACAGCAGTGGCATATATAACAAGGCAGGGAGGCATGAGAAGCAAGGTCTTGCTATCCTCGTCCCTTCAGATTCTATCCTGGGCAGAAAACAACCTGAGGTCCCTAACAGCAGTGCACTTAAAGGGAGATCTGAATCTAGTAGCAGACTTTCTGAGCAGAGAAAGGATACTAGAAGCTGAGTGGAGTCTGAACACAGAAGTATTCCAAAAATTAATAGAAAAATGGGGAGCTCCTCAGATAGATCTGTTCACATCCCAGAAAAATTCAAAGGTGAAGGCCTATTTCTCACTAAACAGGCAGGATCAAGCGAGAGGATTGAATGCGCTGGCACAGCCGTGGAACTTAGACTTGTGCTACGCCTTTCCCCCCTTTCAATTGATCCCTTTGGTTTTAAAGAAACTACAAAAAGAGGCCACGAGTATGATTCTAGTGGCTCCTTTTTGGCCCAAAAGGGCTTGGTTTGCAACTATACAGAGGATGACGGTGGAACCTCACTGGGTTCTTCCACTTCGAAAAAATCTCCTAACCCAGGGACCCTTCAGCATCCAAATATCGAGCACCTCAGACTGACAGGGTGGTTACTGAAGAGCAGATACTAAAAAGAAAAGGCCTCTCAGATAAACTAGTCTCAACCCTCTTAAGTAGCCGAAAAAAGGTTACCAGAGCTATTTATTTTAAGACGTGGAAGCGATTTAATTCCTGGTGCACGACTAAAAAATTTTCACCACAGGAAATGCTTTCAGTATTAGAGTTCCTCCATGAGGCAATGGAGATGGGGTTGGCAGCCAGTACCCTGAAGGTCCAAGTGGCCGCCTTATCGGTTTTCCTTGAGAGACAGCTATCTCAGGAGCCGCTTATTATTAGATTTTTTAGGGCATTGGTCAGAGCTAGGCCAATACCTTTTTAAATTTTTTCCAAAATGGGACTTCTCATTGGTTCTACAAGGTTTGATCAAAAGACCTTTTGAACTTCCAGAGGAGGCGACAATAAAATTATGCTCGCTCAAACTAGTCCTTTTAGTAGCAGTTACCTCAGCTAGAAGGGTAAGCGAGTTGCAAGCTCTATCTATAAAAGAACCTTTCTGCTATATATTTCCAGACCGGGTAGTGCTAAAAACTGACCCGGGTTTTCTGCCAAAAGTTTCAACAGCATTTCATAGGGCACAAGAAATAATTCTACCTACCTTTTGCCCTGCACCATCTAGCTCGAAGGAGAAGTCCTTCCATACCCTAGACGTGAGAAGGTGTTTACTACACTATTTAGAAATCACGAGAGAGTTCAGAAAGTCAAATTCACTCTTTTTTTTCTGTTCTCTGGATCACGTAAAGGATATAGTGCTTCCCAAAAACACTATAGGTAGATGGCTGAGAATGGCCATCAGTGAAGCCTATAGAGCTTCAGGGGCAGATCCTCCTACAGGGGTAATGGCCTACTCAACAAGGGCGGAAAGAGCAGAGGCTTCTCCGGGTCGGATCTGTAAAGTGGCCACGTGGACAAGTTTCTCCACCTTCACCCGCCACTACAGGTTGGACTTGCTATCAGCATCGGAACAATCGTTCGGCAGGAAAGTCCTGCAGGCGGTGGTCCCACCCTAGAGTAAGTACTCTCTAATCTCCAGGTGCTGTCCTGAAAGACAAAGGGAGAAAAACCCTAGTTAGACTTACCGGTAACTGTATTTCTACGAGTCTTTCAGGACAGCGCCGATGACCCGCCCTAATTGTATTATAAAATGTAGTGTTATTGCTATGTTTTGCTTATCTAATTTCAGCATGGCTGGAGGTACTCTATGAACAACTGAGGCCATGGTGGAAGCGTCCGGTCTTTAAAGAAAACTGACTGCAGTGTTTCCTGGGAAAAGTGGGTGGAGCTGCGCTTTCTCCAGGTGCTGTCCTGAAAGACTCGTAGAAATACCGTTACCGGTAAGTCTAACTAGGGTTTTTCATGAGGACAGAGTGGTGTTACGCCCTCGTCCAGTCTTTTTGCCAAAAGTAATTTCAGGTTTTCACCTGAACCAAGATATTGTCTTGCCATTGTTTTTTCCAAAACCATGTTCCAGGGAAGAAAAGTCACTACATTGTCTTGATGTGGTGAGAGCAGTGAAAATCTATTTAAAGAAAACTGCTCAGATTTGTAAGACTGATGTCTTATTTATTCTGCCAGAGGGTCCTAAGAAAGGACAGGCAGCGTTGAAATCCACTGTCGCTAAGTGGATTCGGCAAGTGATAATTCAGACTTATGATTTAAGGGGTAAGATTCCCCCTTTTCAAGTTAAGGCACACTCTACCAGGTCGGTTAGTGCTTCTTGGGCAGTGCGTCATCAGGCCCCCATGGCTCAGATCTGTAAGGCTGCAACTTGGTCTCCAGTGCATACATTCACAAAATTTTATCCGGTGGATATAAGGAGGTTTGAGGATATCGCCTTCAGGCGCCGTGTGCTGCAAGCAGCAGTATAAGATCCTCAAGTCTGGGTGTACCCTGCGGGTTGTTTTCTCCCACCCCTCATGGCATTGCTATGGGACATCCCATTAAGTAATTACGTAAGGCTCTGTGTCCCATGATGTACGATAAAGAAAATAGGATTTTTATTACAGCTTACCTGTAAAATACTTTTCTTGGAGTACATCATGGGACACAGAGGGCCCTCCCCTCTTTTTTGGGATACAAGTATATTGCTTTGCTACAAAAACTGATGTGCTACTGGAAGGAGGAGGGGTTATATAGGCAGTAAACTTCCTTTTGATTGGGTTTACCAGTGTCAACACCTGAAGGTGGCCTATAACCCATTAAGTAATTACTTAAGGCTCTGTGTCCCATGATGTACTCCAAGAAAAGGATTTTACAGGTAAGCTGTAATAAAAATTCTATTTTTTTTTTTTGTCCATGTTAGGACTACATAATTTATTTATTTTTACTTACAAAAATAGTTTTCCCTTTTGTACATGTCTTATTCCTGCCCTGTGTGCACCATGTACACTTTCTCTAAGTGCTTCTTGTGGCCATGTGCAAGCTCCAGCAAAAGCTAAATATGCATTTACTGCGGGATCTACAGCATAATGTGTCAATGCACTGTACAATTGCTTAAGCTCCAGGTCAGGAGTATGCAGGAAAGGGAGAGCTGTGCTTCAGCGTAGTTGTGGGTTTGTAGCCTAGGACAGGAAGTGACTGGGGACCTTTTAAGCAGTACATTAAAAAAGAAAACAAAAAAATATATGTATTCTCAAAAGTTGGCAAAAATTGTGAAATTGAAAATATGACTGATCATGCCAAAAACTGTCTTTTATTCAAAGATAGCAATCACATGAAGCCATTTTATTATCACAAGGTTTTTTGGATTCTTTTAAAAATCATAACGGAAATCACCCAAATGGCCCTGATAAAATTTACATACTCTGGAATGTTTGGCCTTGGTACAGACACACAAGGTGGCACACACAGGTTAAAATGGCAATTAAAGGTTAATTTCCCACATTTGTGGCTTTTTAAATCACAATTAGTGTCTGTGTATAAATGGTCAATGAGTTTGTTAGCTCTCACATGGATGCTCTAAGCAGGCTAGACACTGAGCCATTAGGAGGTAGAAAAGAACAGTCAAAAGACATGCGTAACAAGGTAATGAAATTTTACAAAGATGGAAAAGAATATAAAAAAGATGCCCAAAGCCTTGAATATGCCAGTCAGTACTGTTTAATCACCTATTAAGAAGCGGTAAATTAGGGGCTCTTTTGATACTAAGCCAAGGTCAGGTAGACCAAGAAAGATTGCAGCCACAACTGGTGGAAGAAATGCCCAGGATGCAAAAAAAAACCCCACAGATAACTGCAGGAGAAATACAGGCTGCGCTCCAAAAAGATGGTGTGGTTGTTAAGGAGCACAATTCATTTATACTTAAACAAAAAAGAGCTGCATGGTTGAGCTGCCAGAAGGAAGCCTTTACTGCACCAATGCCACAAAAAAGCCAATGAGGCATATCAAGGTGTTGGGCATATTGTAACCAGACTTTTTTGTGGAACTTGTACAGTAAAGGCTTCTTTCTGGCAACTTGACCATGCAGCTCTTTTTTGTTAAAGTATCATCGTATTGTGCTCCTTTAAAAACAACCACACCATCTTTATCGTACATCATAGGACACAGAGCCTTAAGTATTTACTTAGTGGGTTATAGCTATCTTCAGGTGTTGACACTGGCACACCCAATACAGGAAGTTGACTCCCCTATATAACCCCTCCTCCTTCCAGGAGTATTTCAGTTTTTTCGCCAGTGTCTAAAGGTGTTGGCACAAGTGAAGATGTGCTCTGCGGAGCTCCAGGAGGGATCCATGCTGGATTTAAAAAGCCTCCACAACCGGATCCATCCCAACACTGCAGCTCCAGGATGGTACCCGGGCCTCGCATACAAGAACGAGGTTTTGCCTGTAATGCTCCTCTTTGAGGGCTGGACCCTAGGAACCAGGACTCTTTGTGGTCTTGCTACATTACCTAAAGCTGTCCTGAGGGGTGCTATACATGGTCCAAAGGAGTGGAACCCCTATTAAAAGGGCCCCAGTCTTTGAAGGTTTAAACACGCTGCCCGCCGTGATGGGTGAAGTCTGGATCTGTCTGCTTACAGCAGTATCCTGCAGCGAGGAAAAGCTAAGAGGAAAGCATAGGAACTGCAAAGTCCACCTATGACTTTTCTTTCAATTATATTGTAAAATGCCTTAAAAACTCCTCTAGAGGGAGTAATGGAGGGGGTCTCCTCTCCCCCTAAATGGGTAAACTGAGTGGATAGGGATACATGTTATGTTTAAACAAGCATAAATCTGAAAAGCTGATAAAAAGGCTATGTAAATCCCCTTCCCGCCTCCCCCGCCTCTCCTCTGAGGTGACTCTTGCTAAAGCACAGGAAAGGGCGTGGTGCATAGACAATCCATCTCACACCTGAAAAAGCTTAAAGCTGATACTCTGGGAAACAGATAGTGTCTATCAGAGCAGCTGAAGCAAGGCTGCCACAGGACACAGAAGCGTTGGCGCATGTGAGGGGTTTACACAGGCATTTGCAATACAGGAAAAAAAACTCATTGTTTAGCATTAGATCATTCTATGCTACCACTGTTTTTCCTACTATTGTTCAAATAAATAGAACAGTTCTTAGAGTACCTTTGCTTTTTGTGCTTTGCACCATGGCTTCAAGGCTTACAACTAAGGCACCAAAACCAACCCAAGGCGCCTGGGACTCGAGACATGCCTCCACATTGTCATCCTCTCCGGAGATACCTGACATGGCAAGCCAGGGTGAGTCATTGGAAGCAATTGGTGGTGCAACTGCTTCTACACTTCAGCCCCTGTATACATGACTGAAGATACATTTTCCTCTGACCTGCAGGGCTTTGAAGGAAGATTAGCGGCTTTAATCGCATCCTTCATTAAAGGGGATAAGAAGCGTGCTAGATCCCTCTCTCCCACGCCAAACCCCTTACAGGGAACAGTGGGGACAGGATGAGGTATTACCCTCAAACGATCTGGAAAAACAAACCAATTACTCTTCTGCGGAGGAAACAACAGTTTCAGCTTCACAATCTGAGGTACAAATCCTTACGGACATGGTTCGCTCCACTTTCATGCTACCCCTAACAGAGTCAGCTGAAAGTCTGGTTTCTTCTTTGGGTTCCTTGAAACCTTCACAACCAGTTAATGCGTTTCCAGTCCACACATTACTAGAGAAGCTTATTTATACCAAATGGGATCATCCGGATAAGCATTTTCTCCCTCAAAGAGATTCTCAGTTCTCTATGCTTGGGGGGGAATTCACCAAAAAATGGAAAGTTCCAGCAGTAGATGCTGCGATTTTAAGTGTGAATAAAAGTTTATCTTGTCCAGTGGACAATGCACAAATGCTAAAGGATCCAACAGATAAAAGGTTGGAATTCCTGCTATTAAGAATTCTATTCACCAGGCGTCTCGCCTTGCTAGTACACATGCGTAGGACCCTTTGGCTAAAGGGTTGGTCTGCCGAAGCACTCTACAAAAACCTACTGTCTAGTTTCCCATTTCATGGGGAGCGACTATTTGGCGATGATTTGGATAAATACATCCAGACAATTTCCAGTGGAAAAAGTACTCTTTTGCCAGTCAAAAGAAAGTATAAACGTCCTTCATTTAACCGCTTCAGCCCCGGAAGAATTTACCCTCTTCCTGACCAGAGCACTTTTTGCGATTCGGCACTGCGTCGTTTTAACTGACAATTGCGCAGTCGTGCGATTTGGCTCCCAAACAAAATTGACGTCCTTTTTTCCCCACAAATAGAGCTTTCTTTTGGTGGTATTTGATCACCTCTGTGGTTTTTATTTTTTGCGCTATAAACAAAAAATAGCGTCAATTCTGAAAAAAACGCATTATTTTTTACTTTTTGCTATAATAAATATCCCCAAAAAATAATTAAAAAAACATTTTTTTTCCTCAGTTTAGGCCGATACGTATTCTTCTACATATTTTTGGTAAAAAAAATCGCAATAAGTGATTATTGATTGGTTTGCGCAAAAGTTATAGCGTTTACAAAATAGGGGATAGTTTTATGGCATTTTTATTAATAATTTTTTTTTTACTAGTAATGGCGGCGATCAGCGATTTTTTTTCTTTTTTTTTTTGTGACTGCGACATTATGGCGGACACATCGGACATTTTTGACACATATTGGGACCATTGTCATTTATACAGCAATCAGTGCTATAAAAATGCACTGATTCCTGTGTAAATGACACTGGCAGTGAAGGGGTTAACCACTAGGGGGCGGGGAGGCTTTAAGTCAGTACTAGGGAGTGATTTCTAACTGTGGGGGGATGGGCTAGCTGTGACACGTCACTATCTCTGCTCCCGATGACAGGGAGAACTAGGCAGAACAGGGAGATGCTTGTTTACATCAGCATCTCCCCATTCGTCCTCTCCGTGAGGCGATCGCGGGTAACCCCGCGGCGATCGAGTCCGCTGGACCCGCGACCTGACTCACGGAGCTCCCGGCCGGCGCGCGCACGCAATGGCATGGCAGGGAATTCAAATGGGACTTACAGGTACGCCCATTTGCCCAGCCGTGCCATTCTGCCGACGTACATCGGCATTCACCGGTCGGGAAGTGGTTAAACTGACTCTCTCCTGCGCCAAACACATCCGCCTCTAGGCAGTGGCGACGGCTTCCACCGTCAGATTCCAGAGGAAAATCGCAGGGTCAGGCCCAGGCTCAAAGGAAGACTTGGAGCCGCAAGACTACAAAGCAGAATACTAAGACCTCTTCATGAAGAGGCGTCTCCCCTCACCAAGGTGGGGGGAAGACTTCTGCATTTTGCAGAAGTCTGGCGGAGGGAAATTCAGGACAGATGGGCCCTCTCCACAGTGACTCTAGGATACAAACTAGAGTTTCCGGAGTTTCCACCATCTCACTTTCTGTGATCAAACGTTCCCAAGGATCCAGGGAAAAGACAATCCCTGTTTCAAGCATTAGACCGATTATTGACTCAAGGGGTAACCATACAGATCCCCACAGAAGAACAAGGTTTAGGTTTCTATTCAAACCTGTTTACGGTACCAAAACCAAATGGAGATGTCAGACCCATTCTGGATCTAAAAAATCTAAATCGGTTCCTAAAAATTTGCTCAAAATATTTCCCGCTCACCAAAGGTTTCTGCGATTCGAAGTGGAACAAAAAGCGTATGCATTCTTCCTTAAAACCAGTAAGAAGGCTGGATTACTTAGGCCTGATCATAGATACAGCCCAGAAAAGGGTGTTTTTGCCTCCAGCAAAGATCAGCTCAATACAAGAGCTGGTACAGATGGTCAGTTCAAAAGCAAATCCTTCAATTTGCCTTTGCATGAGGTTGTTAGGAAAGATGGTAGCTTCATTCGAAGCAGTCCCCTATACCCAGTTCCATTCAAGACTGTTGTAAAACAGAATCCTCTCTGCCTGGATCAAGACGATTCAAGATATCTGGCTTTGAAAACCTGGACCTCCAGGTTAAAGAATTGTCCAGTTCAGATTCAATCCGACAATGCCACGGCTGTGGCCTATACCAATCACCAAGGGGGCACCAAGAGTCTCTCAGCTTAGAGAGAGGTGAACCATATCCTAACTTGAATGTCCCATCCCTATCGTCAGTTTTCATTCCGGGAGTAGAAAATTGGCAGGGGGACTAAAATCGCCAGCAGTTATTCCTAGAATGGTCTCTTCACCCCGAAGTGTTTTGGGCTGTTTCCCAAAGATGGGGGGACTTTAGACATAGATCTTCTAGCGTCCAGATTCAACATGAAGTTAGTCAACTTTGTGTCCAGAACAAGGGATCAAGGGATCCACTCGCATACGGAACAGATGCGCTGGTAACTCCGTGGGATCAGTTTCCCCCGATCTACGCTTTTCCCCCGATCTACGCTTTTCCCCCGATTCAGTTGCTGCCTCGATTTTTTTTACAGGATCAAGCTGGAAAGAAAATCGGTAATTCTGGTAGCACCAGCATGGCCCAGAAGGTCATGGTACGCAGAGATTGTAAAGATGGCAGTGGAGGGTCCTTGGCCTCTCCCACTAAGGCCAGACCTGCTATCGCAGGGGCCGATATTCCATCCTACTTTACGAACGCTAAATTTAATGGCTTGGCTATTGAAACCCACATTCTGAAGAAGCGTGGGCATTCCAGGTCTGTTATCTCAACTTTAATCAATGCAAGGAAACCAGTTTCCAGAGCTGTATATTATAGAGTTTGGAAAGCTTACGTTTCCTGGTGTGAATCCAAGGGTTGGCACCCTCGGAGATGTATTATAGGCAGAATCCTTGCCTTTCTACAATTGGGCATAGAGACGAAGTTGACCCTAAGTACTATTAAGGGCCAAGTCTCAGCCTTATCGGTTTTATTTCAAAGACCGCTTGCTACGCATTCTTTAGCCCGGGTTTTTATGCAAGGGGTGATGCAAATTAATCTGCCAGTTAAATCACCTTTAATTCTTGGGACTTGAATTTACTTTTGTCAGTGTTACAAAAACCACCATTTGAACCATTACAGCATGTTCCCTTAGTCCTTCTGACTAGGAAGCTGATATTTTTGGTTGCTATATCCTTAGCAAGGAGGGTTTCAGAATTGGCTGCTCTTTCTTGTAAAGAGCCATATTTGATTATTCATGAGGACAGAGTGGTGTTACTCCACTGTCCAGGCTTTTTGCCAAAAGTTGTTCCAGGCTTTCATCTGAATGAAGATATTGTCCTGCCATCATTTTTCCCAAAACCATGTTCAAGGGAAGAAAACTCACTACATTGTCTTGATGTAGTAAGAGCAGTGAAAATCTATTTAAAGAAAACTGCTAGGATTCGTAAGACTGATGTCTCATTTATTCTGCCAGAGGGTCCTAAAAAAAAACAGGCAGCGTCGAAATCCACTGTTACTAAGTGGGTTCGGCAAGTTATAATTCAAACTTATGATTTAAGGGGTAATATTTCCCCTATTTAAGTTAAGGCGCACTCTACCAGAGCGGTTTGTGCTTCTTGGGCAATGCGTCACCAGGCCTCCTTTGCTTAGATCTGCAAGACCGCAACTTGGTCTTCAGTCCAAACATTCACAAAATTTTACCAAGTGGATGTAAGAAGGAATGAGGATATCGCCTTCAGGCGCAGTGTGCTGCAGGCAGCAGTATAAGTCCTCAAGGTCTGGGGGTGCCCTAAGGGTTGTGTCTCCCTCCCCTCAATTAGCATTGCTATGGGACGTCCTACTAAGTAAATACTTAAGGCTCTGTGTCCTATGATGTACGATAAAGAAAATAGGATTTTTAAAACAGCTTACTTGTAAAATCCTTTTCTTGGAGTACATCATAGGACACAGAGGTCCCGCCCCTCTTTTTATGGGGTTTAAGTATATTGCTTATATTGCTTGGCTACAAAAACTGAGATACTCCTGGAAGGAGGAGGGGTTATATAGTGGAGTCAACTTCCTGTATTGGGTGTGCCAATGTCAACACCTGAAGGTAGCTATAACCCACTAAGTAAATACTGAAGGCTCTGTGTCCTATAATGTACTCCAAGAAAAGGATTTTACAGGTAAGCTGTTTTAAAATTCCTATTTTTTCCAGAGTAGCCTGTATTTCTCCTGAGGTTAGCTGTGGTTTTTTTTTTAGCTCGAACAGTTCCTGTGGCAGTTGTGGCTGAAAGCTTTCTTGATCTACCTGACCTTGGCATCAAGAGATCCCCAAATTTTCCACTTGTGTGATTGAACAGTACTGACTGGTATATTCAAGGCTTCGGATATCTTTTTATATCCTTTTCCATCTTTGAAAAGTTACATTACCTTGTTATGCAGGTCTTTTGACTGTGTTCTTTTCTACCTCCTCATGATTTAGTGCATCCGTGTGAGAGCTGACAAACTCATTGACTATTTTTACACACACTAATTGTGATTTAAAAAGCCACAAATGTGGGAAATTAACCTGTAATTGCCATATTAATCTATGTGCCACCTTGTCAGGAGATCGGGAGCGTCTCCGCTCGCCGAGCTCCGGTGCGCATGCACGGCGGACTGGCGCTTCGCCGCACACCCGTCCGCGACCTGATGGTGCGGCGCGTGCGGGTGCACGGCGGTCCCCGTGTGCGCGCCGTCGCCCGTGCGGGTACCCGGTAGCGCGTCACACTGACGCGCTCGCCGGGGGGAGACTATTTCTGACGGCGCCAGCACCCAGTCGGGTTGCTGGTTCGTCGTCAGCTCTCCCCTGATCTCTTGTCCCCAGTTAAACCTGTAACTATCTGCCTGCTGAAAGTGTACCAAACCCCTGGCCTGTTTAACCTCTACTCTGCTGATTGCCTGATACCCTGACCTCTGCCTGCATAACGGACTTGCCTACTCTGATTGCCTGATACCCTGACCTCTGCCTGTATAACGGACTTGCCACAATGATTGCCTGATACCCTGATCTCTGCCTGTATTACGGACTTGTCTCTGCCTGATACCTGATCCGGATCATCGGTCCCATACGGATTCCAGTGCACCAGATCTCCATCTACGGATCTCCTGCCTTCCGGAAGCCTGTGCCTCCGCGTGCCCCCAGCTCTCTGTACCCACTTCGGGGGTCTGGGTGCACGTGGTCGCAAGGGTAAGCCGCTCTCGGCATCTCGGCCTCGGTGAGTATTAGTCCGTGACAGTACGAACCAGCCAGATGTCCGAGGCCGACAGAGCGCGCTCTCCTCTGGAGATCCTGTGCCAACAGGTGTCTACTCTTGCCGATTCAGTGCAAAAGTTACAGGAGGGTTATACCCAAATTGATAACTGCCTTCAGCAGGTCACAGGGTCACTGCCCTCTGCAGCCGCAGCTCCCGCACCCAGCAGTGGGGGTTCGCTCCCTCAGGCTTCTGCCAACCCCACCGTCGTCCTGGCACTTCCGGAACCCAGGGTTCCCACACCAGAACAGTTCTCAGGGGACCGCAAGAAGTTCAGGGCCTTCAAAAATGCATGCTCCCTCTACTTTGCCCTCCAACCGAGAACCTTTTCTTCAGAGATTGTTAAGGTGGGATTTGCAATTTCCCTTCTGTCTGAAGAACCCCAAGCTTGGGCCCACGGCTTGATGGAACAGAGCAGTCCTTTTCTCTCAATCAAGGCCTTCTTTGAGAGTATGTCTCAGCTCTATGACGACCCGCAACGTATGGCTACAGCTGAGGCCATTCTGCACCATCTGTCCCAAGGAAGAAGACCCATCGAAGACTATACGGTGGAATTCCGGAAATGGGCGGCCGATACTAATTGGAACAAGCCGGCCCTACGCTACCAGTACCGCCAAGGCTTGTCCGAGTTACTCAAGGATGAATTAGCTAGGAGGGAAACCCCTGCTTCCCTGGAAGAACTCATCCAAGCGGCTACAAAACTGGATAGGCGACTGCGGGAGCGACGCTCAGAGCGCTTCCAAGGTCCACGCCCCACCTGGGCGTTACCAAGACCCCACTTGGCGCAGACTCCGACCTCAACTCCGGCTGTCACTGCACCGGTCCCTGAGGTCGAACCGATGCAGCTCGGCCTGGTTCGGGGCCCGCTAACCTCTGAAGAGAAGCAACGCAGACGACAGTCCAACCTGTGTCTCTACTGTGGAGGAGCCGGACATTTCCTGCGCAGCTGTCCGATCAGGCCCAGTAAGTCCTCTCAGCCAAATGTATTGAATCATCCAAACAATAGTATCCCAAAGACTTATGTGATGTTGTTTATCTCCCTACAGCTTCCGGGAAGGGAGACCCGCTTGCAGGCCATCATTGATTCCGGAGCATGCAGTTGCTTCATAGATTCTGCCTTGGTGCACAGTCTGAACATCCCTCTGCAAACCAAAGATCAAGGCCTACGGGTACATCTGGCCGACGGATCTCTTATTCGCTCAGGACCCATCACCCAGGAAACCCAACCCATTCAGGTAACCACTGATTCCGGCCACCGGGAGTTTTTACGGCTCGACCTAATTCACTCACCCATCTTCCCAGTTATACTAGGTTTGCCCTGGTTACAGGCTCACGACCCACAAATTAAATGGAGCACTAAGGCGGTATCCTTCCCTTCTCAGTATTGCTCCCAACATTGTCTTCTCACGGCTCCTAAAGTTTGTGCTACGATTACTGCTCCACCAGGCAACCTCCAGCATGTTCCCTCCGAGTATCTTGAATTTCAAGAAGTCTTCAGTAAACAGATGGCTGACCGCCTACCCCCCCATCGTTCCTATGACTGCCCAATCGACCTCCTGCCTGGATCCCAGATCCCATTCGGTCGAATATTTCCTCTCTCAGAAACCGAGCTAGAAGCTCTTAAACAATATATAGACGAAAACCTCAAGAAAGGCTTCATCCGTCCCTCATCCTCACCTGCTGGAGCAGGTATCTTTTTCGTTGGGAAAAAAGATGGTACCTTAAGACCCTGTGTAGATTATCAGCAGCTCAACAATATCACTGTTAAGAACCGGTATCCTCTACCTCTCATTCCCGAGCTGTTCCAACGGTTCCGATCAGCTAAGGTGTTCTCGAAACTTGACCTCCAGGGGGGCCTACAATCTTGTCAGGATCAGGTCTGGGGACGAGTGGAAGACAGCTTTTAGGTCCAGATTCGGGCATTTCGAGTACTTAGTGATGCCATTCGGTCTCTGTAATGTCCCGGCCACCTTTCAACATCTGGTGAATGACATATTCCGAGAATACCCGGATGATTTCCTTGTTGTATACCTGGATGATATTCTTATCTTTTCCCCCACTCTGGAGATACACAAAGGACATGTAAGGAAGGTTCTTACCATACTTAGACAGCACAAGCTATACCTGAAAGCTGAAAAATGCGAATTCGAAAGGTCGACTATACAATTTCTGGGGTTCATCCTTTCAACCAATGGGGTCGCAATGGACCCACAGAAGATTCAGGCAATCCAGGAGTGGCCGGCTCCTTCTAACAAGAAGGGGGTACAGAGGTCTATCGGGTTCGCTAACTTCTACCGAAAGTTTATTGTTGGATTCTCTGCTATTGTGGCACCCATCACCCAACTAACCCGGCAGCACAGTTCTTTCCAGTGGTCCCCAGCTGCTCAAGAAGCTTTTTTAAAATTAAAGAAGTTGTTCAGCTCCCCCCCGATTCTTTGTCATCAAAACTTCCTTGGCTTAACTCAGGCGGACTTAATGTCATCCATTAGGTCCTCATCTAGCTCGTGTACTGATCCAGTAGTACACTCCTTGAGGAAACATGGGGATCTTTTTTGGATTCGGGAAAAAATATTCGTACCACAAGTGACACGTTCCTTAACCCTTAAAATGTGTCATGACCATAAGATGGCAGGACACTTCGGAATTAAGAAGACGTCGGAGCTTCTTTCTCGCTCCTTCTGGTGGCCTGGATGGAGACGAGACTGTAAGGAGTATGTGGCATCCTGCTCTCTGTGCAAGCGCAACAAGGGCCAAAACACTAGGTCCTGGGGCTTGCTCAAACCATTACCCATCCCGGAACGACCATGGGCTGATGTGTCCATGGATTTTATAGTCGATCTGCCAACCTCAGAAGATTTTTCTACCATCCTTGTCGTTATCGACCGTCTCTCCAAGATGGCCCATTTCTTACCCATGAGGGGCACTCCCTCCGCCGTAGACACAGCCAATGTTTTTCTGAAAGAGGTCGTTAGGCTCCATGGTGTACCAAGAAGCATTGTGTCGGATAGGGGCGTGCAATTTACGTCCAAATTCTGGAAGGAACTCTGCAAATCCCTGGGCATCAAAGTTTGTCTCTCTTCAGCTTATCACCCCCAAAGCAACGGCCAGACGGAGAGGACAAACCAAAGCAATACCTCCGTTGCTTTTGTTCAGGTTTCCAGGATAATTGGGCGAGTCTTCTTCCCTACGCTGAGTTTGCGTATAATAATTCAATTCATGCCTCTACCAACCAAACACCCTTCTGGGCGAATTTCGGGTTCCATCCTACATTCTTCTCCAACGACATTCCCGAAATGACAGTCCCTGCAGTCCAGGACAGGATAACGTGGTTGCAATCCAACTTTCAGAGAATCCAAGATATGTTACACAAGGCGCAAGAAGACTACAAGAAACAGTACGATCGGGGCAGAAGGGCAAACCCAAAGTTTGACTTGGGAGAAGAGGTCTGGCTATCCACTGCTAACCTTAAATTACCACTGCCATCTCGAAAACTTGGACCCAAGTTCATTGGTCCTTTCCAAGTCAAGAGAATCATTAACCCTGTGGCTGTTGAGCTAGCACTACCCAAGACATATCGGATTCACCCTGTCTTCCACGTGTCATTATTGAAACCTGTGGTACCTAGCCCTTTTCCGGGGAGAGGAGAGCCTCCTCCTCCGCCAATCAAGTTTGAGGTGGAGTCCATCCTGAGCTGCAGAAAAAGGGGCAGGCAACTACAGTATCTGATCCAGTGGAAGGGCTACCCACCAGAAGATAATTCTTGGGAACCTGCTAGGAACTTGCATGCTCCATGGCTAATCCAAACCTTCCACCAAGATCATCCAGAATTGATTGCTAGCCTGGGCGTTCGGAGTCCGCCCTTAGGAGGGGGGCACTGTCAGGAGACCGGGAGCGTCTCCGCTCACCGAGCTCCGGTGCGCATGCGCGGCGGACTGGCGCTTCGCCGCACACCCGTCCGCGGCCTGGATGGTGCGGCGCGTGCGGGTGCACGGCGGTCCCCGTGTGCGCGCCGTCGCCCGTGCGGGTACCCGGTAGCGCGTCACACTGACACGCTCGCCGGGGGGAGACTATTTCTGACGGCGCCAGCACCCAGTCGGGTTGCTGGTTCGTCGTCAGCTCTCCCCTGATCTCTTGTCCCCAGTGAAACCTGTAACTATCTGCCTGCTGAAAGTGTACCAAACCCCTGGCCTGTTTAACCTCTACTCTGCTGATTGCCTGATACCCTGACCTCTGCCTGCATAACGGACTTGCCTACTCTGATTGCCTGATACCCTGACCTCTGCCTGTATAACGGACTTGCCACAATGATTGCCTGATACCCTGATCTCTGCCTGTATTACGGACTTGTCTCTGCCTGATACCTGATCCGGACCATCGGTCCCATACGGATTCCAGTGCACCAGAACTCCATCTACGGATCGCCTGCCTTCCGGAAGCCCGTGCCTCCGCGTGCCCCCAGCTCTCTGTACCCACTTCGGGGGTCTGGGTGCGCGTGGTCGCAAGGGTAAGCCGCTCTCGGCATCTCGGCCTCGGTGAGTATTAGTCCGTGACACACCTTCTGTGTCTGTACCAAGGGCAAACATTCCAGGGTATGTAAACTTTTTTTTTTTATCAGGGCCATTTGGGTGATTTCTGTTATGATTTAAAAAGGATCCACGATGTGATAATAAATGGCTTCATGTGATTGTTATCCTTAAATAAAAGACAGTTTTTTTGGCATGATAGTCATATTTTCAATATTAATGCCAAAATTTCACAATTTCTGCCAGGGTATGCAAACGTTTGAGCACAACTGTGTATGCGTTATGTATGTATAATGTCTAGCACTGGGTGAGACTAGTGTCCTGGGAGGATGTACCCGCACGTCGTTCCACTTTTGGCATTTGTGTATGGCACGATCTGGACACAGCACATCATAGATTGGGGTACATGGCTGCTTTGATTGGCCCTGTATCATGTGAATGCTGTGTCAAATCACAGTGATCACAAAATGTAAGTCACATCTGCTCTTTTCCTCACACAGACCAGGTGTGAGGAGGAGAGCTGATCGATGTAGGTCTCTTGGAGTAGGAGTTACAAGTGTTTTTTACCAGGTTTTCAGTGTCAAAACAGACACAGAACATCTACAAAGCCTGATTGCAGCCACACCAGTGTAACACACAAACATCTGTCATGGTGTACCATCAACCTGTCCTACATTGTCACTTTAATGCCAGTACAGTGTTGGCAAAAACCAGAACTCCATGTGGTAAAAATTGTACCCAAGCAACAAGGCATTTCAGATTCTTACCATTATAGATGAGAGCAGCGGAAAGCTCTCACTGTCACATTTGGATTCTAACTAAGAACCGGTTAAGAGCAGTGGGTCAGTTACTGAATCAGTGGAGGAAAGGGTGCCTAGAAAAAGGCATTCTGAAGAGCAGCAGACAACAACCAGCAGAGCTGTACACAGGGCCGGTACAAGGGGGGGGGCGGAAGGGGCGGATGCCCTGGGCGGGACCATTTACTGGAGGAAGAGGGGCGCAATAGAAGCGCCAGTGAACCGGTGTTGTAAAAATTCCTGCTACCTATCCAGAGTTTACAACGCCGGCCTAGCGAAAATTGATCATTTTTAACATGTGCCGAGTGCGCTCCTGCACCCGGCACAAGCCTGAGACCAGCCCCGCCCCGCCTCTCACTTCCTTATCAGGCAGTTTCTGTCCTGCATTGGAGGATCTACCCGTCAATCGCCGACAGCTGGCGCCTGACGGGTAGATCGAGATGCATGCAGAGCAGCGCTGGAAGCATCTGTGATAAGTTCTCTCTCTCATGTGACGCTGCTCCCTGGCGGCCCCTCCTCTCTTCTCGTCCTTCCCTATTTGCTTGTGACATCATCTGGGATGGACGAGAAGAGAGGAGGGGCCGCCGGGGAGCAGCGTGACATGAGAGAACTTATCACAGATGCTTCCAGCGCTGCTCTGCATGCAGGCTAGTAAACAATGTGCCCTTAATGTGCTATGTGCCCTATGTTGTGCCCTGATGTGCCCCATGATGTGCCCTGATGTGCCCCATGATGTGCCCTGATGTGTCCCATAATGTGCCCTGACGTGCCCTATAATGTGCCCTGACGTGCCCCATGATGTGCCCCATGATGTGCCCCATGATGTGCCCTGATGTGTCCCATAATGTGCCCTAACGTGCCCTATAATGTGCCCTGACGTGCCCCATGATGTGCCCTGATGTGCCCCATGATGTGTCCTGATGTGCCCTGACGTGCCCCATGATGTGCCCCATGATGTGCCCTGATGTGCCCCATAATGTGCCATGTGCCCCATCATGTGCCATTATGTGCCCTGATGTGCCATATGCCCCCGTGCCCTGATGTGCTCCGTGCCCTGATGTGCCCCGTGCCCTGATGTGCCATGTGCCCTGATGTGCGCCGTGCCCTGATGTGCCCTGTGCCCTGATGTGCCATGTGCCCTGATGTCCCCCATGCCCTGATGTGCCATGTACCCTGATGTGCCCCATGCACTGATGTGCTCCATGCCCTGATGTGCTCCGTGCCCTGATGTGCTCCGTGCCTTGATGTGCTTTGTGCCCCGTGCCCTTGATGTGCCATGTGCCCTGATGCGCCCCGTGCCCTGATGTGCCATGTGCCCTGATGTGCTCTGTACCCTGATGTGCTCTGTACCCTGATGTGCTGTGCCCTGGTGTGCCCGTGCCCTGATGTGCCATGTGCCCTGATGTGCCCCGTGCCCTGATGTGCCATGTGCCCTGATGTGCTCCTTACCCTGATGTGCCCCGTGCCCTGATGTGCTCCGTGCCCTGATGTGCTCCATGCCCTGATGTGCTATGTGCCCTGATGTGCCCTGTACCCTGATCTGCTGTGCCCTATACCCTGATGTGTTGTGCCCTGATGTGCTCTGTACCCTGATGTGCCCTGTACCTTGATGTGCTGTGCCCTGTACCCTGATGTGTTGTGCCCTGATGTGCTCTGTACCCTGATGTGCTCTGTACCCTGATGTGCTCTGTACCCTGATGCGCTGTGCCCTGATGTGCCCCGTGCCCTGATGTGCTATGTGCCCCATGCCCTGATGTGCCCCATGCCCTGATGTGCTCCGTGCCCTGATGTGCTCCGTGCCCTGATGTGCTTTGTGCCCTGTGCCCTGATGTGCCATGTGCCCTGATGTGCCCCGTGCCCTGATGTGCCATGTGCCCTGATGTGCTCCTTACCCTGATGTGCCCCGTGCCCTGATGTGCTCCGTGCCCTGATGTGCTCCGTGCCCTGATGTGCTATGTGCCCTGATGTGCCCTGTACCCTGATGTGCTGTGCCCTATACCCTGATGTGTTGTGCCCTGATGTGCTCTGTACCCTGATGTGCCCTGTACCCTGATGTGCTGTGCCATGTACCCTGATCTGTTGTGCCCTGATGTGCTCTGTACCCTGATGTGCTCTGTACCCTGATGTGCTGTGCCCTGATGTGCCCTGTGCCCTGATGTGCTATGTGCCCCATGCCCTGATGTGCTATGTGCCCGGATGTGCCCTAATGTGCTATGTGCCCTGATGTCCTATGTGCCCTGTGCCCTGATGTGCCCCGATGTGCCTTGTGCCCCCATGTGCTGTGCCTTAATGTCATGTGCCCCAATGTACTGTGACCTGATGTGCTGGGCTCTGTACCCTGATGTGCTGTACCCTGATGTGGCCTGGTGTGCTGTACCTGGATGTGCTGGGCTCTGTACCCTGATGTACTGTGACCTGTGCCCTGATGTGCTGTGCCCTGATGTGCCCTGATGTGCCCTGATGTGCTGTGCCCTGATGTGCTGTGCCCTCGTGTATTGTGACCTGTGCCCTGATGTGCCCTGATGTGCTGTGTCTTGTTGGTCCGATTAGAATGGTTTCATTGTACTGAATGGGGCGTGACAAGTTTCCCCAGTGTGAACCGCGCCTAAGTCACTGATCGCTGCCAATACTAGTATTTAACAAATTCCCAGTATAGATCCCATCATCTGTAGGCATTGTAGCTTTCACAGCGGCGGGGGGGGGGGGGGGGGCGCAGTTTTCCATCTTTGCCCTGGGCACCAGATGACCTTGTCCCGGCACTGGCTGTACATCCTGGTGAAGGTGCGAGCACCACCAGAGTAATACACCTGGATGGTAGTACAAGTAGTGAGGTGTCACATCAGACACATAAGATTAGGACCAATACTAGTGTTCCAGAGGGGCTTTAAAATCCTGTATGGCTTCCCTTTAATTCAGCAGCACCTATAGTCCTCCCATTTACAGCACAGCCAGTCCCTCGGATAGTAAACAAAAATGTTACGCCCAATAATATTTTTTTTTCCACCTACGGCTCATTGGATTTAACGACTTGACCACCGGAAGGTTTTACCCCCTTCATGACCAGGGCATTTTTTGCTATTTTGACAATTGCTCAGTCATGCAACACTGTATACAAATGAAATTTAGATCCCTTTTTCACACAAATAGTTTTCTTTTGGTAGTATCTAATCACCACTGGGTTTTTGATTTTTTGCTATATAAATAAACAAAATACCGAAAATTTGAAGAAAAACACAATTTTTTTTTTACTTGGTTTCTGTCATAAAGTTTTGCAAACATAATCTATCTTTATAAATTTAGGCCAATAATTTCAAACGTGAAATGTAAACATGGCAAAACTGAAGTTTTTAAACATCGGTTACTATCTGTCAAGTTAAATAGTTCAGTAGAGGTTTTAAAATGTCCTGTGTACATTAAGCCTAATGCCCCGTACACACGGTCGGACTTTGTTCGGACATTCCGACAACAAAATCCTAGGATTTTTTCCGACGGATGTTGGCTCAAACTCGTCTTGCATACACACGGTCACACAAAGTTGTCGGAAAATCCGATCGTTCTAAACGCGGTGATGTAAAACACATACGTCGGGACTATAAACGGGGCAGTGACCAATAGCTTTCATCTCTTTATTTATTATGAGCATGCGTGGCATTTTGTCCGTTGGATTTGTGTACACACGATCGGAATTTCCGACAACGGATTTTGTTGTCGGAAAATTTTATAGCCTGCTCTCAAACTGTGTGTCGGAAAATCCGATGGAAAATGTGTGATGGAGCCTACACAAGGTCCTATCACACATTTTCCGTCGGAAAATCCGACCGTGTGTACGGGGTATTACACTGAATATGGGACTCTTTAAAAAAAAAAAAAAGAATATATATATATATGTCCACACACCCCATTCACCATATGCTGCTCTATTTCTTCATTATGCCCAGGACACGCTATACACCAATCATGAGGTTTCTATACTTCAGTGATAATTCCCTGTCCCCTCCTCAAAATCATCATGCTTACGACAAGCTAAAGTACATTTGATGCCTTGGGGCATCTTTCAAGACAGCACAGTTTATGCCACGTACACACGATCCGAAATTCCGCCAGCAAAAGTACGATGAGATCTTTTGGTTGGAAACTGCGACCGTGTGTATGCTCCATCGGACTTTTGCTGGCGGAATTCCCGCCAGCAAAAGATTGAGAGCAGGTACTCTATTTTTCGGTCGGAAAAAGTTCCTATCCGAAAATGCGTTCGTCTGCAAAAAATCATGCATGCTCAGAATCAAGTACGAGACGGAAGTGCTCGGTCTGGTAAAACTAGCGTTCGTAATGGAGATAGCACAATCGTCATGCTGGAAATTTTTGGTTCTTTTAATGCAGCGCATTCTTTTGTTCTTTATAATGCTAGAATAATGAATTTGTTTTGCTGCTGATATTCACACAGAGTTCTGACAAATTCTTTCTTTATTATTTCTCGTGATCTCCTAAATCTTTTTTGTTTTTAAAGCCAGATCTCCATAATAATGTTTAGAATTATTTTTTATAATCGTCTTTTTTTTTTTATCAAGATCTCCTGTTTTTTTGATCATTTTTAAATTATTTTCTAGTGATCTCCATATATTTTTTTTTTTTTTTGTGTGTGTGTCAAGTTTCCACAACAACATTATTATCTTGTATTTTTAATGTTCAAGGAGGTTGATTGGTGTCCCTTGTTAATTAGACGTATTTTTGAAATGTACCTGCCTACTCGCAAACAAATTGTCCTATTTGAAGAAAAACACATAGGCAAGTATTTTCATATAAAAAAATCTACATTTGTTCTGGCTCATAACAAAATAAAGAGGAAGGCAACGCTGGAGAAACTGCTTGAATTTGCGAAGCCTTTGTACCCCAGGGCACACATCAACTCTTTGTAAATAAAAATTGGTAGCCTGATAAGTCCATATAATAGGGAGCACAATCTGGTCCAGGACTCCCAGAGATCAGGAACAGCAGCAGATGACATATATGTCCCCAGGCTGTGGTACTACCACAGCCTGCGTCTTCTGTCAGACCAGACTGAACCCAGGCCATCACTTTCTTGTCTTCCCTGCAGCCTTCCCTCCATGCTTCCCTCCAGCCCTCCTTGGAGGCTGTGGCTCTGGAGGTGGACTTGTGGCAGGAGGAGGAGGAGGATGGGCAAGCGCACATAAGTGCATGTTATCAGTCAATTTGCCCCTCAACCCCTTATGAAGGGCCTGAAAAATAATCTGCTCACAGATGAGGCATTGGCCCTCCTCCATTTGCTGCAATTTTGCAGCTACATAGCAGCCATAGGCCTCTTCAGCGTCGGGGGGGGGGTGTTTCCGGGTCGCATTAGCGTCCTTAATGAGGCCCAGTGCTGCCTCCTCCACGTTACTCCCCTTCCTGGCCTTTTTTTGTTGTAAGGCGGAGGGGAGGCACCTGTGATTGGGTGAGGCTACTGGGCCTGGCCACCTCCTGGCTGACACTTACCCCTGCCGCCTCCTGGCTGCCACATTCCAGAACCTCGTTCTGGCTGAGGTCTTCCTGTATATGAAAAAGGGACATAGTTTTAGTTTATTGTTTATCAATCACACACAATTTTCAGCTCATGACTGTTGCAAATTGAATGTTAATAAATAGAAAAGACTATCATATTGACCCCAGCATTTTTCATTCTTGTCAAAATCATTTTTGGCCCCTACTGTCTATTGATATGTAAAACACTTTTTGTTAAATCATTCATTTGTTATCAATAATAACATCTAGTTAACAATAATAATTTTTCGGACAATAAATATGTTAAAAAATACTATACCTGGCTTCAGCTGGGCTCCTCAACTTCTTCCAGGATGGAAGTCCCAGGTTGGTCCTCGGAAGCCTCAGCTGGGGTTGAGGGAAGGGTTGAGGGAAGGGTGGATGGAAGTGTAGAAAGTGATTCCCTGGCTTCAATCTGGTCTTCCAGAAAACGCATCCTGTTGTAGTACCACAGACTGGGTACATACACATCCTTTGCTGCTGCTCCTGATTTCATGGAAGCCTGGACCTTATCAAGCTCCTTCCTATACGTGCTTCTCAAGCTACCAATTTTCTTATCCACAAACTCGATGTCTGCGTCGGGGACCTACGTCTTCACAAATTGCAGCAGTTTCTCCAGCGATGCCTTCCTAGCTAGTTTATTTGGATATAAGGGGTTTTCAACCTCCCACAAATTTCTCATATCCCTGTATCTGTCTATGAACTGGCCCATGAATTCCGGGACTTTGAATTGTTTCATATTTGCTGCAAGACAAAACACAAGACAAAAACATTAATATCAGACTAAACTCTCCTAATCGTATCCCAATATAGGCCTCAATCTCGAATCAGTATAGGCCACTGATGTCCCAAGTTAAAAGGTTACCTTTGTTCTCACGATCAACACTTCCTCCACTGACAAATCGTACGTACGATACACGCGTGTTTGCTTTATATACACTGAGCATGTGTGAAACTCCGCCCGTGTTGCCCGCCCCTGACGTTCTTTCTAGAATATTCCCCGCCCCTTCTCTTTCGTCGCAGTGGGAGAGGAACATGGCGGAGACACAGCAGGTGCATAATAGCAGTAACGAGGAGGAAAGCCCAGAGCCAGAAACGTCCCGATCCGGCAGGAGATTTAGGGCCTCAAATATGGCCTTTGTAGAGATTTTGGAGATGGTGGACATCTTGAAGAGGGCCGACTATGATGGGGAGTATGGACCTTACCTAAACCCAAACGTGAGAAAGGCCAAGATCATGTATAAAGTTGTGAAGAGTCTGCCCAGGAATTTTGGGGTACGAGGATCCAAGGAGCAATTGAGGAAACGCTGGTCAGACCTGAAATTGAGGGAGCAGGATCAGTACAGAAGGATCAAGAAAGTGCTTCTAAAAAGTAAGTACTTGTCCTGTTATCCTATTATTATTATTACTTGCATGCTGCTCCATGTGCTTTTCTTTACTGTAGTACAGTTTTAAATGGCTACTTTCATGTTCGTGGGCACAGTAATTGGTCGCAGTAAACATCGTTCGTTTGCCAACTCAATACGATATTTTTGGCAGATACAGGGTTAACTACATTTGGTCATGCTAATTTGTATTAAAAGAAGTTTAGGATATTGTTGTCTAGATGTGTTTGAAACTAGAAAGAATTGCAAACTTGATTAAGTGTAATGTAAGGAGAGGACACTCAGCAGCTGTTTACACATCTGGAGGCAGGAGCACCAGTGTGGGACACCAGAACAAACTTTTTAGGGTGTCCCACACAGGTACTCCAGTGGATACTTGGGGTGTCTCCATGTGTGAAACTTGTCCAAAAAAGGTAAGTATTCCAGCTTCGGTAAGGGAAAAAATCATGTCTTCAGCTTGGAACTCTGCCAAAACAGACAATTGTAGCCCACTTCCAAGCAATGTTTCATATTCCTATTTCTGGCCTCAAATATCTGTGTGCTAAGTATACCTTTTGTTTCATTTTCATAGGGGAGAAAAGACTCAGGAAATCAGAGGACAGCAGGGACCACCCACCTTCTAAAGAAGGGGAACTCAGCACACAACCAGAGGATGTGGAGGAAGGAGAGGTGGTTGAAATAGTGACCACAACAGGTGAGTGTCTGAGACCACAGCTTCAGGTAACAGATGTATGCCTGCATATTTGTAATACATGTGTTCATTTTACCAGTGACAGTGCACAAATGCTAATCCAGGACATAATGTTTTGTAGTCGGGATTTAGACATCATAAAGCAAAAAACAAATGAGGTTGAACAAAAACTGAAGAACATGATTGATGTACTAGGAAGAATCTAAATAACAAAATGACACAATTCTATATATTTTTTCGACCAATTTTTCAAAATTTTTGACGCATTTTAAAAGCCAAATTTTGAAGATGCACACAATGTGTCAACATGTGCTATCTGCCATCAGGGGATATCAATCTACGCGTTTTGTGGGTGCAACCCCTTCCTCGCAACTCAAGTACAGTCAGGTCCATAAATATTGGGACATCGACACAATTCTAATCTTTTTGGCTCTATACACCACCACAATGGATTTGAAATGAAACAAACAAGATGTGCTTTAACTGCAGACTTTCAGCTTTAATTTGAGGGTATTTACATGCAAATCAGGTGAACGGTGTAGGAATTGCAACAGTTTGTATATGTGCCTCCCACTTTTTAAGGGACCAAAAGTAATGGGACAGATTAACAATCATCCATCAAACTTTCACTTTTTAATACTTGGTTGCAAATCCTTTGCAGTCAATTACAGCCTGAAGTCTGGAACGCATAGACATCACCAGACGCTGGGTTTCATCCCTGGTGATGCTCTACCAGGCCTCTACTGCAACTGTCTTCAGTTCCTGCTTGTTCTTGGGGCATTTTCCCTTCAGTTTTGTCTTCAGCAAATAAAATGCATGCTCAATCGGATTCAGGTCAGGTGATTGACATGGCCGTTGCATAACATTCCACTTCTTTCCCTTAAACTCTTTGGTTGCTTTCGCAGTATGCTTCAGGTTATTGTCCATCTGCACTGTGAAGCGCCATCCAATGAGTTCTGAAGCATTTTGCTGAATATGAGCAGATAATATTGCCCGAAACACTTCAGAATTTATCCTGCTGCTTTTGTCAGCAGTCACATCATCAATAAATACAAGAGAACCAGTTCCATTGGCAGCCATACATGCCCACGCCATGACACTACCACCACCATGCTTCACTGATGAGGTGGTATGCTTTGGATCCTTTCCTTCTCCATATTCTTCTTTTCCCATCACTCTGGTACAAGTTGATCTTGGTCTCATCTGTCCATAGGATGTTGATCCAGAACTGTGAAGGCTTTTTTAGATGTTTGGCAAACTCTAATCTGGCCTTCCTGTTTTTGAGGCTCACCAATGGTTTACATCTTGCGGTCAACCCTCTGTATTCACTCTGATGAAGTCTTCTCTTGATTGTTGACTTTGACACACATACACCTACCTCCTGGAGAGTGTTCTTGATCTGGTCAACTGTTGTGAAGGGTGTTTTCTTCACCAGGGAAAGAATTCTTCGGTCATCCACCACAGTTGTTTTTCGTGGTCTTCCGGGTCTTTTGGTGTTGCTGAGCTCACCGGTGCATTCTTTCTTTTTAAGGATGTTCCAAACAGTTGATTTGGCCACACCTAATGTTTTTGCTATCTCTCTGATGGGTTTGTTTTGTTTTTTCGGCCCAATGATGGCTTGCTTCACCGATTAACTGATTCACTGTTAATAAATCTTGATCCTGTGTAATTGCGTCCATTTGGGGTTCAGCAAAGGTGCTGATATCATGGTATTAGTGTGCAGAAATAAAAAAATAATAGATAAAAAATAAATCAGGGGATTTGCACCCTTTTGAAGCTAATTACAGTAGTAACAATATTTGATGTTTTGTAACATGTTTTTACATGCTCTCCAAACTAGTTTTCAATGATTATTTGGCCACACCTAATGTTTTTGCTATCTCTCTAATGGGTTTGTTTTGTTTTTTCGGCCTAATGATGGCTTGCTTCACTGATAGTGACAGCTCTTTGGATCTCTTATTGAGAGTTGACAGCAACAGATTTCAAATGCAAATAGCACACTTGAAATGAACTCTGGACCTTTTATCTGCTCCTTGTAAATGGGATAATGAGGGAATAACACACACCTGGCCATGGAACAGCTGAGCAGCCAATTGTCCCATTACTTTTGGTTCCTTAAAAAGTGGGAGGCACATATACAAACTGTTGTAATTCCTACACCGTTCACCTGATTTGGATGTAAATACCCTCAAATTAAAGCTGAAAGTCTGCAGTTAAAGCACATCTTTGTTTCATTTCAAATCCATTGTGGTGGTGTATAGAGCCAAAAAGATTAGAATTGTGTCAATGTCCCAATATTTATGGACCTGACTGCAGGTAAGAGGAAGGGGTTGCACCCCCAAAACACGTCCATTGATCCCCCATGATGGGAGATAGCACATGTTGACAGTAGGCATGGGATCAGGAAGGAAATCCCCGGTTTGACTCCCAATTTGTGTGCATCTTCAAAATTTGACTTTTACAGGGGTGACATCACCCCATCTGATGAAGGCAAGATCAACACATTTTTGACACTATAATGTCTGATATTGCCTTCAGTTTTTCAATGTTGAACTTTGTAAGTTCCTGAGTTGTGTATGTTATGTTTTAAAACATGCCTGTTTATGTACAAAAAAAAAAATGTCAAGGTAAAACTTTATAAAACCAAGATGTTTTTACCCAAAAATGTTTTTTAACGCACATGTGCATGTGCACAGAGTAAAAGGTTTTATACTCAACAATGTGTGGCTTCTTCTTTCAATACTCAATACCAGTTTTTGTATTAAGTTGGTGTTCACAGTGACAATGGGTGTTATTTAATAATGGAAAAAACATTTGGCACTACAAGTGCACTAGGAGAACCTAGGAGACAGCTAAAAGAAACACAAGCAGTAAATCAAAATCCAGATTTTATCAGATAAAATAGAAATTATTTACAAATTTGCTGGCATAGCAATGGCCCCCCTACCCGTAAAATAATCTACATATTTTTGACGCACTTCACGGGCGCTTTGGGGGGTCAAGCCAGGACAGCTTCCAGGGCCGTCAAATTTTCTGGAAGTCCGGCCTCAGGCCCAACTGAGGCAACATAATTAGGAGTATTTCTCTTTAAAAAGTTGTGAAGTATGCAGCATGCTAGAACTATGTGGTTCAGTTTGTACTCCCCCATATTGACCACTGGGCACTTAAACCCCCTTCCTAACCAAACCAATTTTCAGCTTTCGGTGCTCTCACATTTTGATTGACAATTACTAAGTCATAGAACACTGTACCCATATGAAATTTTTGTCCTTTTTTCACACAAATAGAGCTTTCTTTTAGTGGTATTTAATCAACGTTGGGTTTTTTATTTTTTGCGCTATAAAAGAAAAAAGACCAAAAATTTGTTTGTTATAAAATTTAGCAAATTAGTAATTTTTCTTCATAAATTTTGGCCAACATTTATACTGCTACATATCTTTGGTAAAAAATAAGTACAAATTGGTGTATATTATTTGGTCTTTGTGAAAGCTATAGAGTTCACAAGCTATGGTGCCAATATCTGAAAATTGATCACACCTGAAGTACTGACGGCCTATCTAATTACTTGACACCCTAACAAGCCAGAAAAGTACAAATACCCCACCAAATGACCCCTTTTTGGAAAGAAGACATTCCAAGGTATTTAGAAAGATGCATGGTGAGTTTTTTGACGTTGTCATTTTTTTCCCACAATTCTTTGCAAAATCAAGATTTTTTTTTTCTTTTTTTTTTTTTTTCTTCACAAAATTGTCATATTAGCAGGTTATTTCTCACACACAGAAAATGCATACCACAAATTATATCCCAATACACATTCTATTACTCCTGACTTTTACACAGCGTGGCCACATACAGGGGCCCAACATGCAGGGAGCACCTTCAGGCGTTCTGGAGCACCCAGGCCAATTCTGACATTTCTCTCCTACATGTAAAAATCATCATTTATTTGTTAGAAAATTACATAGAACCCCAAAACATATATTTTTTTTAGCAAAGACCCTAGAGAATACAATGGCAGTCATTGCAACTTTTTATCCCGCACGGTATTTGCGCAGCAATTTTTCAAACGCGTTTTTTTGGGAAAAAAACAGTTTTGTGCTTAAAAAAAACCCAAAACATTAAAGTTAGCCCAATGTTTTTGCACAATATGAAAGATGAAGTTACGCTGAGTAAATAGATACCTAACATGTCACCCTTCAAAATTGCACACGCTCGTGGAATGGCGCCAAACTTCGCTACTTAAAAATCCCCATAGGCGATGCTTTAAAATTTTTTACTGGTTACATGTTTTAAGTTACAGAGGGGGTCTAGGGCCAAAATTATTGCTCTCGCTATAACGTTCGCAGCGATACCTCACATGTGTGGTTTGAACACCGTTTTCATATGTGGGCGACTTGCGTATGCGTTCGCTTCTGCATGCGAGCACACGGGGACAGGGGCGCTTTAATTTTTTTTTTGTATTGTTCATTTTACTTTATTTTAGTTTGACACTTTTCCAAAAAAATTATTTTTTGATCACTTTTATTCCTTTTACAAGGAATGTAAACATCCCTTGTAATAGGAATATGGCATGACAGGTCCTCTTTACAGTGAGATATGGGGTCAATAAAACCCCATATCTCACCTCTAGGCTGGGAAGCCTGAAATAAAAAAAACAAAAACCATCCTGGCTTCGATCGTAGCGGTGAGACGGTAGAAGCACCGGAGGGCGGCGGGAGGGGGGGGGAACAGCCCCCTCTTGCCTCCCGTAACAACGATCAAGCAGCGGAACAGCCGCTATGATTATTCTTATGGTGTAGGGAATCGCCGGCTGGAAAAGCTGATATCTGAATGATGCCTGTAGCTGCAGAGCCACTGAAAAAGTTTAAACCTCCTCCTCCTGAACATAAAATGTCCCTCTTGCAAAACTACTCTACTCTAAGCCCAGGTTCACACTGAGCTGCGGGAATGAAGCCGTGCGAGTTCACTGAACTTGCACGATTTCACTCCCGCATGTCAGTCCCGATTTCGGCCGGGATTTCAGAGACAACAATCGCAGCCCGAAATCGCAAAAAGTAGTACAGAAACTACTTTTTAAAATTGGTGTGGTGCCGCAAATGCAGCATCACACCGATTAGGATGGTGCCATTGCCTGCAATTGCCGCTGATTTGACATGTCGATTCGTACGAATGTGAACCAGGGCTTAAGGAGACATGGAGGGTAATTTACTAAGAAAAGAGTGCCACTGCAGAACTCCGATTAATTATTGCGCCCGCAAGATACTAATTAAGTTTGCACTGTGCCTTACAAGGGGCGCAACACGGAAGGTCCCTGGGTACCTGTTAACAAATCTTGATCCTGTGTAATTGCGTCCATTTGGGGTTCAGCAAAGATGCTGATATCATGGTATTAGTGTGCAGAAATAAAAAAATAATAGATAAAAAATAAATCAGGGGATTTGCATCCTTTTGAAGCTAATTACAGTAGTAACCATATTTCATGTTTTGTAACATGTTTTTACATGCTCTCCAAACTAGTTTTCAATGATTATTTCAGACTAATAAATAATAGTCATAGTAATTATAAACTAATAAGTACAAATGGTGGACCTGCAACTGGCATAAAAACATCCATCCTCTCAAAAAGTGTAGTATTATAAAGCAATGCAATTGTGCACTTTTATGAACATATACAACTATGTTGTGTCAAGATCTGTGTGCCCAGATAGGACAATCAGATTGGGCACTGTACGGACAAGGTTTTATTTTTATTGTTTTTTATATATATTTAGCTACAGTTGAGAATATGAATAACACAAAAACTTTTCTTTCACTCATAGTTAGTGTTTGGCTGAAGCCATTTATTATCAATCAACTGTGTTTACTCTTTTTAAATCCTAATCACAACAGAAACTACCCAAATGACCCTGGTCAAAAGTTTACATACCCCAGTTCTTAATACCGTGTATTGACCCCTTTAACATAAATGACAGCTTGAAGTCTTTAGTGGTATTTGTGGATGAGGCTCTTTATCTTCTCAGATGGTAAAGCTGCCCATTCCTCTTGGCAAAAAGCCTTCAATTCCTGTAAATTCTTGGGCTGTCTTGCATGAACTAGATCTCCCCATAGTGCCTCAATGATATTGAGGTCAGAAGACAGAGATGGCCACTCCAGAACCTTTATTCGGCTGTAGCCAATGACAGGTCGACTTGGCCTTGTGTTTTAGATTATTGTCATGTTGGAATGTCCAAGTACGTCCCACGCACAGCTTCCTGGCTGATGAATGCAAATGTTCCTCCAGTATTTTTTGATAACTTATTGCATTCATCTTGGCATCAGTTTTGACCAAATTTCCTGTGCCTTTTGTAGCTCACATCCCCAAAACATCAGCGATCCACCTCCGTGTTTCACAGTAGGAATTGTGTAACTTTCATCATAGGCCTTGTTGACTCCTCTCCAAATGTAGTGTTTATGGTTGTGGCCAAAAAGCTAAATTTTGATCTCATCACTCCAAATGACTTTGTGCCAGAAGGTTTGAGGCTTGTCTCTGTGCTGTTTGGCGTATTGTAAGTGGGATACTTTGTGGCATTTGTGTAGTAATGGCTTTCTTCTGGCGACTCGACCATGCAGCCCATCTTTCTTCAAGTGCCTCCTTATTGCGCATCCTGAAGTTATTTGTGGGTTTTTCTTTGCATCCCAAACAATTTTCCTGGCAGTTATGGCTGAAATTTTAGTTGGTCTACCTAAGCGTGGTTTGGTTTCAACAGAACCCCTCATTTTCCACTTGATTAGAGTTTGAACACTGTTGATTGGCATTCTCAATTCCTTGGATATCTTTTTATATCTCTTTCCTGTTTTATACAGTTCATTTACCTTTTCCCACAGATCCTTTGACAATTCTTTTGCTTTCCCCATGACTCAGAATCTAAAAGCGTCAGTGCAGCACTGGATGAAAGATGCAAGGGTCTGTCGGGCGTCCAGAAACTCATTGACCTTTTATACACACACACTAATTAAACAGATCACAGGTGAGGATGGTTACCTTTAACCACTTGACGACCGCCTCACGCCGATGTACGTCGGCAAGGTGGCACGGACAGGCAAAATCACGTACATGTACGTGATTTGCCTTCCGCTGGTAGGGGGTCCGATCGGACCCCCCCCGGTGCCCGAGGCGGTCGTCTTTTGTCCAGCGGCGATCAGAGGTGAGGGGGAGACCATCCGTTCGTGGCCCCCCCCTCGCGATCGCCGCCGGCCAATCGAATCATTCCTTTGCTGCTGTATGCTAAACAGCAGCAAAGGAAATGATGTCATCTCTCCTCGGCTCGGTGATTTCCGTTCCGGCCCGAGGAGAGAAGACATCACTGTGAGTGCACAACACACTACACACTCAGTAGAACATGCCAGGCACACTAAACACCCTGATCCCCACCCCGATCGCCCCCCGATCCCCCCCGATCACCCCCCCCCCCCCCTGTCACAAACTGACACCAGCAGTTTTTTTTTTTTTTTTTTTTCTGATTACTGCATAGTGTCAGTTTGTGACAGTTACAGTGTTGGGACAGTTACTGTTACCCCCCTTTAGGTCTAGGGTACCCCCCTAACCCCCCCTAATAAAGTTTTAACCCCTTGATCACCCCCTGTCACCAGTGTCACTAAGCGATCATTTTTCTGATCGCTGTATTAGTGTCGCTGGTGACGCTAGTTAGGGAGGTAAATATTTAGGTTCGCCGTCAGCGTTTTATAGCGTCAGGGACCCCCATATACTACCTAATAAATGTTTTAACCCCTTGATTGCCCCCTAGTTAACCCTTTCACCACTGATCACCGTATAAGTGTTACGGGTGACGCTGGTTAGTTTGTTTATTTTTTATAGTGTCAGGGCACCCGCCGTTTATTACCGAATAAAAGTTTAGCCCCCTGATCGCCCGGCGGTGATATGCGTCGCCCCAGGCAGCGTCAGATTAGCGCCAGTACCGCTAACACCCACGCACGCAGCATACACCTCCCTTAGTGGTATAGTATCTGTACGGATCAATATCTGATCCGATCAGATCTATACTAGCGTCCCCAGCAGTTTAGGGTTCCCAAAAACGCAGTGTTAGCGGAATCAGCCCAGATACCTGCTAGCACCTGCGTTTTGCCCCTCCGCCCAGCCCACCCAAGTGCAGTATCGATCGATCACTGTCACTTACAAAAGACTAAACGCATAACTGCAGCGTTCACAGAGTCAGGCCTGATCCCTGCGATCACTAACAGTTTTTTTGGTAGTATTTTGGTGAACTGGCAAGCACCAGCCCCAGGCAGCGTCAGGTTAGCGCCAGTAGTGCTAACACCCACGCACGCAGCATACGCCTCCCTTAGTGGTATAGTATCTGTACGGATCAATATCTGATCCGATCAGATCTATACTAGCGTCCCAAGCAGTTTAGGGTTCCCAAAAACGCAGTGTTAGCGGAATCAGCCCAGATACCTGCTAGCACCTGCGTTTTGCCCCTCCGCCCGGCCCAGCCCAGCCCACCCAAGTGCAGTATCGATCGATCACTGACACTTACAAAACACTAAATGCATAACTGCAGCGTTCGCAGAGTCAGGCCTGATCCCTGCGATCGCTAACAGTTTTTTTGGTAGCGTTTTGGTGAACTGGCAAGCGCCAGCGGCCTAGTACACTCCGGTCGTAGTCAAACCAGCACTGCAGTAACACTTGGTGACGTGGCGAGTCCCATAAGTGCAGTTCAAGCTGGTGAGGTGGCAAGCACAAATAGTGTCCCGCTGCCACCAAAAAGACAAACACAGGCCCGTCGTGCCCATAATGCCCTTCCTGCTGCATTCACCAATCATAATTGGGAACCCACCGCTTCTGCAGCGCCCGTACTTCCCCCATTCACATCCCCAACCAAATGCAGAGAGGCATTTTCTTTATGTCCTCCCGAGTACCCCTACCCAACAAACCCCCCCAAAAAAGATGTTGTGTCTGCAGCTAGCGCAGATATAGGCGTGACACCCACTATTATTGTCCCTCCTGTCCTGACAATCCTGGTCTTTGCATTGGTGAATGTTTTGAACGCTACTATGCACTAGTTGAGTATTAGCGTAGGATACAGCATTCCACAGACTAGGCGCACTTTCACAGGGTCTCCCAAGATGCCTTAGCATTTTGAGAGACCCGAACCTGGAACCGGTTACAGTTATAAAAGTTAGTTACAAAAAAAGTGTAAAAAAAAAAAAAAAAAAATATAAAATAAAAAAAAATAGTTGTCGTTTTATTGTTCTCTCTCTCTCTCTATTCTCTCTATTGTTCTGCTCTTTTTTACTGTATTCTATTCTGCAATGTTTTATTGTTATTATGTTTTATCATGTTTGCTTTTCAGGTATGCAATTTTTTGTACTTTACCGTTTACTGTGCTTTATTGTTAACCATTTTTTTGTCTTCAGGTACGCCATTCACAACTTTGAGTGGTTATACCAGAATGATGCCTGCAGGTTTAGGTATCATCTTGGTATCATTCTTTTCAGCCAGCGGTCGGCTTTCATGTAAAAACAATCCTAGCGGCTAATTAGCCCCTAGACTGCTTTTACAAGCCGTGGGAGGGAATGCCCCCCCCCCCCCACCGTCTTCCGTGTTTTTCTCTGGCTCTCCTGTCTCAACAGGGAACCTGAAAATGCAGCCGGTGATTCAGCCAGCTGACCATAGAGCTGATCAGAGACCAAAGTGGCTCCAAACATCTCTATGGCCTAAGAAACCAGAAGCTACAAGCATTTTATGACTTAGATTTCGCCGGATGTAAATAGCGCCATTGGGAAATTGGGGAAGCATTTTATCACACCGATCTTGGTGTGGTCAGATGCTTTGAGGGCAGAGGAGAGATCTAGGGTCTAATAGACTCCAATTTTTTCAAAAAAGAGTACCTGTCACTACCTATTGCTATCATAGGGGATATTTACATTCCCCGAGATAACAATAAAAATGATTAAAAAAAAATAAAAATGAAAGGAACAGTTTAAAAATAAGATAAAAAAGCAAAAAAATAATAAAGAAAAAAAAAAAAAAAAAAAAGCACCCCTGTCGCCCCCTGCTCTCGCGCTAAGGCGAACACAAGCGGCGGTCTGTCGTCAAACGTAAACAGCAATTGCACCATGCATGTGAGGTATCACCGCAAAGGTTAGATCGAGGGCAGTAATTTTTGCAGTAGACCTCCTCTGTAAATCTAAAGTGGTAACCTGTAAAGGATTTTAAAGGCTTTTAAAAATGTATTTATTTTGTTGCCACTGCACGTTTGTGCGCAATTGTAAAGCATGTCATGTTTGGTATCCATGTACTCGGCCTAAGATCATCTTTTTTATTTCATCAAACATTTGGGCAATATAGTGTGTTTTAGTGCATTAAAATTTAAAAAAGTGTGTTTTTTCCCCAAAAAATGCGTTTGAAAAATCGCTGCGCAAATACTGTGTGAAAAAAAAAAATGAAACACCCACCATTTTAATCTGTAGGGCATTTGCTTTAAAAAAATATATAATGTTTGGGGGTTCAAAGTAATTTTCTTGCAAAAAAAACCAAACTTTTTCATGTAAACAATAAGTGTCAGAAAGGACTTTGTCTTCAAGTGGTTAGAAGATTGGGTGATGTGTGACATAAGCTTCTAAATGTTGTGCATAAAATGCCAGGACCCCATTTTGGAAAGTAGACACCCCAAGCTATTTGTTGAGAGGCATGTCGAGTCCATGGAATATTTTATATTGCGACACAAGTTGCGGGAAAGAGACAAATTTTTTTTTTTTTGCACAAAATTGTCACTACCCTGTTTCCCCGAAAATAAGACCTAGCGTGATTGTCGGTGATGGCTGCAATATAAGCCCTACCCCCCAAAAAAGCCCTAGTTAAAGTCCTTGTAGGTCTTATTTTCAGGGTAGGGCTTATTTTCGGGGAAACAGGGTAGGGCTTATTTGGGGGGTAGGGCTTATATTGCAGCCATCACTGACAATCACGCTAGGTCTTATTTGCGGGGAAACAGGGTAAATGATATATTGCTCAAACATGCCATGGGAATATGTGAAATTACACCCCAAAATACATTCTGCTGCTTCTCCTGAGTACGGGGATACCACATGTGTGAGACTTTTTGGGAGCCTAGCTGCGTACGGAACCCCGAAAACAAAGCACCGCCTTCAGGCTTTCTAAGGGCGTGAATTTTTGATTTCTCTCTTGACTGCTTATCACAGTTTCGGAGGCCATGGAATGCCCAGGTGGCACAAAACCCCCCCAAATGACCCCATTTTGGAAAGTAGACACCCAAAGCTATTTGCTGAGAGGTATCGTGAGTATTTTGCAGACCTCACTTTTTGTCACAAAGTTTTGAAAATTGAAAAAAGAAAAAAAAAAAGTTTTTTCTTGTCTTTCTTCATTTTCAAAAACAAATGAGAGCTGCAAAATACTCACCATGCCTCTCAGCAAATATCTTGGAGTGTCTACTTTCCAAAATGGGGTCATTTGGGGTGGTTTTGTGCCACCTGGGCATTCCATGGCTTCCGAAACTGTGATAGGCAATGAAGAGTGAAATCAAAAATTTTCACCCTTAGAAATCCTGAAGGCGGTGATTGGTTTTCGGGGTCCCGTGCATGGCTAGGCTCCCAAAAAGTCCCACACATGTGGTATCCCCGTACTCAGGAGAAGTAGCTAAATGTATTTTGGGGTGCAATTCCACATATGCCCATGGCCTGTGTGAGCAATATATCATTTAGTGACAACTTTGTGCAAAAAAAAAATAAATAAATAAAAATGTGTCACTTTCCCGCAACTTGTGTCAAAATATAAAATATTCCATGGACTCAATATGCCTCTCTGGAAATAGCTTGGGGTGTCTACTTTCCAAAATGGGATCATTTGGGGGGGGTTTTGTGCCACCTGGGCATTCCATGGCCTCCGAAACTGTGATAGGCAGTAAAGAGTGAAATCATAAATTTACACCCTTAGAAATCCTGAAGGCAGCGATTGGTTTTCGGGGCCCCGTACGCGGCTAGGCTCCCAAAAAGTCCCACACATGTGGTATCCCCATATTCAAGAGAAGCAGCAGAATGTATTTTGGGGTGCAATTCCACATAGGCCCATGGCCTGTGTGAGCAATATATCATTTAGTGACAACTTTTTGTAAATATATTTTTTTTAATTTTTTTTTGTCATTATTCAATCACTTGGGACAAAAAAAATAAATATTCAATGGGTTCAACATGCCTCTCAGCAATTTCCTTGGGGTGTCTACTTTCCAAAATGGGGTTATTTGTGGGGGTTTTGTACTGCCCTGCCATTTTAGCACCTCAAGAAATGACATAGGCAGTCATAAACTAAAAGCTGTGTAAATTACAGAAAATGTACCCTAGTTTGTAGACGCTATAACTTTTGCGCAAACCAATAAATATACGCTTATTGACATTTTTTTTACCAAAGACATGTGGCCGAATACATTTTGGCCTAAATGTATGACTAAAATTGAGTTTATTGGATTTTTTTTATAACAAAAAGTAGAAAATATCATTTTTTTTCAAAATTTTCGGTCTTTTTCCATTTATAGCGCAAAAAATAAAAACCGCAGAGGTGATCAAATACCATCAAAAGAAAGCTCTATTTGTGGGAATAAAAGGACGCAAATTTCGTTTGGGTACAGCATTACATGACCGCGCAATTAGCAGTTAAAGCGACGCAGTGCCAAATTGGAAAAAGACCTCTGGTCCTTAGGCAGCATAATGGTCCGGGGCTCAAGTGGTTAATAACCATTCAACTTGTGTGCATGTTATCAGGCCAAAATCACCAGGGCATGTAAACTTTTGATCATGGTCATTTGTTTAGTTTCTGTTGTGATTATGATTTAAAAAGAGTAAACACAGTTGATTGATAATAAATGGCTTCAGCCAAACACTAACCATGAGTGAAAAAAATGTTTTTGTGTTATCATTCATATTCTCTGAAAAATGACCAAGAAATCATAAATTCTGCCAGGTTATGTAAACTTATGAGCACAACTGCAGGTTTAGCTAGGTTATTTAATACATTACAATAGACAGAGAAGATTTTTATAACAAACCAAATGGATGAACTTTAATTAACAAAAGCTGGCCATACACTGTACAATCTCTACCATAAATCATGTAGTGCGAGGGCCTGCCTGATTTGATACAAATTGAATGGATTGTTTAGGTGGGTCCTACTATTACATAGTTTTGGTACATAAAATTGTACAATCAGATTACATAGTGTATGGCCAGCTTTCGTGGTGGGTGGTGGGGTGGGGGGGTGGATAGCATATACGATTACGATACTAGTCATATTGTAACTGAATGTTATTAAAATTACCTTTCCTTTTCAATCTGCAGCTCTGTAATTTTCTGTAAACTGAAAAGCAACATGGCAACCTAGAGGCGTTCTGTAAACAGAGTGTATACAGAACGTCCCCTAGATATGTCACTTCCTGCTTTTTTTGATTGTCTTACTGATCTTCCCAGAAGTCTGCACTAAGATACAAATCATAATTTGAGCATCCCCTGCAACAATTTGGTCAGCTACTCTCAAAGGGGAATCACATTTAAAGGGATGTTGCCTCATTAGTGCCCTGCGGGTGCAGCAGCTAATTGATAATTATAAAACCACTCCCATACAGATTCACAAACAGCTATTTCTTCACAATACCAAAATGTAGGAATCTGCAACAAATTTTGTTAAAATCCTTGCAATGTGCAAAGATCACCCAGGTGGGAATATTTTTTTTCCTCAATGAAAGTGGAGTTACTTTTTAAGTCTATGAAAGAGAATATAGATGTGACATGACCCACTTGTATGTTCAACACATTTTTCTTTATTATACAAAACATATGAGATAACACAATTTTTTTTTTTTTTTAACATACCTGGCTGAACTTAACCACGTAAGCCCCGGACCATTTCGCTGGCCAAAGACCAGAGCACTTTTTGCAATTCTGCACTGCGTCGCTTTAACTGACAATTGCGCGGTTGTGCGACGTGGTTTCCAAACAAAATTGACGTCCTTTTTTTCCCACCAATAGAGCTTTCTTTTGGTGGTAATTGATCACCTCTGCGGTTTTTATTTTTTGTGCTATAAACAAAAATAGCGACAATTTTGAAAAAAACGCATTATTTTTTACTTTTTGCTATAATAAATATCCCCCAAAAAATATAAAAAACATTTTTTTCCTCAGTTTAGGCCGATATGTATTCTACATATTTTTGGTAAAAAAAATCGTAATAAGCGTTTATTGATTGGTTCGCGCAAAAGTTATCGCGTCTACAAAATAGGGGATAGTTTTATGGCATTTTTATTAATTTTTTTTTCTTACTAGTAATGGCGGCGATCTGTGATTTTTATCATGACTGCGACATTATGGTGGACAAATCGGACAATTTTGACACATTTTTGGGACCATTGTCATTTTTACAGTAATCAGTGCTATAAAATTGCACTGATTACTGTAAAAATGACACTGGCAGTGAAGGGGTTAACCACTAGGGGGCTAGGGAAGGGTTAAGTGTGTCCTAGGGAGTGATTCTAGCTGTTAGGGGGCATGGCTATGAGTGACATGTCACTGATCACCGCTCCCGATCACAGGGAGCAGTGATCAGTGACAGTGTCACTAGGCAGAACGGGGAGATGCTTGTTTACATTAGCATCTCTCTGTTCTTCCTCACCATGAGACGATCGCGGGTGTCCCCGCGGACATCGAGTCCGCGGGACCCGCGATCTGACTCAAGGAGCTCCCGGCGCGCGCGCGCCCGCAAGCCGCCTCTTAAAGGGCAATGTACAGGTACGTGATTCTGCCTGTACGTGCCCTTCTGCCACAGTATATCTGCATAAGGTGGTCGGGAAGCGGTTAAAGTGTATGTAAAGACAGAAGGTGTTCTATCTTAATGCATTCTATGCATTGAAAGAAAACCTGTGTGCAGCAGCCCCCCTAATACTTACCTGAGCCCCATCTCTATCCAGCGGTGTGCACAAGTGTCTCGGCAGTCCGGGACTCTCCCTCCTGATTGGTTGAAACACAGCAGTGGCCCCATTGGCTCCCACTGCTGTCAAAGTCAGTTAGCCAATCAGGAGAGAGGGAGGTGTGGCCGAACCACAGATCTGTGTCTTAATGGACATACAGAGCTGCGGTTCGGCTCAGGTGCCCTTTAGCAAGCTGCTTGCTATGGGGGCACTCGACAGGAGGGAGGGGCCAGGAGCAGAGAAGAGGAGGATTCAGGCCGCTCTGTACATAACCACTGCAACAGAGCAGGTAAGTATAGACATGTTTGTTATTTTTAAAGCAAAAACAAAAAACAAAAACGAGACTTTAATATCACTTTAAACTGTTACTAAACCTACAACAGTAAAATCAGTCTGTATATGCAGAAAAGCATGTTTGTTATACTCAATGTGGAACCTAAGGGGTTAATCCTGCACATTGTGTAAAAGGCTGTTTGATCCTGTCTTCTCTGATCCTCCACTTCTTCCACAGTCCCCAATCCATTTACTGATAGTACAGAGCCCTATGAGGCACTCTGCACATACTCAGTTTGATGTGTATTGCTAGAGAGGTTTTTTTTTTCTTAGGAGGATGCATGTGATCAGCACAGGGCCAATCGGCACTCTCTGGACAGAGGGTCAGGGATCCTGCAGCCTCATAGGTCAGTCAGAGAAGAATGAAAACTCCTCCTACAAGCTTTAACAAGACACTGATAGAAGTCATCAGACTGCTATATACTGCTGATGAGAAAATGTATTTTGCAGTTTATATTTACTAATTTACAGTCTATGTACTGTGGGAGACCAGGTATAGTAAATGCAGGGTCCTGGGTTTAGTAACACTTTAAGGTCAAGCTCCCCCATTATGGCTAGAACCACAATATAATCCAAGATTATAGTCTGAGAGATTAAACAGTTTATTCGTATCAATAATTGTAAGGTTAACAGTCATACGAACTTCCCTCAGTCTGTGGACCACGAAAACAAAATAATTTACAAATGTTATACAATATTTATATAGAGAAAGATGGGGGGAGCAGGAAAAGGGATCCATGGGGACTACTCCAATTAAGTCCCACCCCGCCCCCCCAACAGCTAATTGGACTATTGCGGTACCTCATACAAAAATACAATTCTAAGTAAAATTTAGATTTATTCAAAAAACATCAATTTAAAACATGTATATAGTCAAAATATAGATCTCGCACATAGCTGTTGTTTACAGTACATAAATTACAATAACATTTAAAAGTGCCCACAAAGGTGGTTGAAGGCAGTTATTTAGAATACTTGGAAATGTGTCCTCAACAGTTTCGCGGATTGACCGCTTCTTCAGGAGATGTCAAAGTGTAATCTCTAAGAATCAAATAACCACAGTTACATGAACAATAACTAACAAAAATTATTAACAAATAGGTATATATACACTCACCAACCACTGCCCGACCTGGGCTGAGACTGTACTGTGAGACGCCCGAAAAAACGGGCGTTCCCCCGGGGGGCGAGCACTGGGGTTTTTTTTTACAGCAGGGTGCACTAATGTATGAAGAAAATGGAGAACATATTAGATCGTAGAAGTGTAGATCAATTGCAGGTAAATTGGGCCACTCGGGTGAGAATAAAACTAGAACTAGAGTGAGGGAGGGGAGGGAAGGGAAGGGACAAAGGGGGGAAAAAAGGGGGGGAGGGGAAGGGGGAGGGGGGAAGGAAGGGAAGGGAGGAAACGGGGGAAAAGGGGAAAGGGGGGACAGGGATAGGAAAGGGAGGAGAAGGGAAGGGAAAAGTGAGGTTGGGACAGGGGGAAGGAGGGGAGGAGGGAGGGAAGGATCGGGGAAGGGAGGAGGAACAAGGGCCGGAAAGGGAGGGAAGGGGAGAGGAGGGGGGGAAAGGGGGGGAAGAGGAAGGGGAGGTAGGGACGAGGAGGGAAAAGGAAGGGGGAGGGAAAAGGGAGGGGGGAAGGGGGGCAGAGGGAGAAGGTGGGAGGGGGGAAGGGAAGTTGAAAAGAAGGGGGGAGGAAAGGGGAGGAAAGGGGAGGAAAGGGGGGGAAAGGGGGGGAAAGGGGAAAGGGGAAAGGGGAAAGGGGGGGGGAAGGGGGAACTCTTGAAAATTTTGGTAAAGCTCAGTCCGCCATAAGAATGCTGCCTGTTGATGGGGTCCAGCCTTCCTCCTTGTTGTAGTGGGTGCCTTCCCCCCCAAATCTTTCCCCCTGCTCTGTTTGCCAGCTCTGCAGCGGTACTGTGACAGGGAGAGGAGTGCTACACAGTGTCTGTGTATCTCACCCGTTCGCCCCCTTGCCTTCTGTCAGCTGAACAGGGGAAGAGAGAGAGAGTGGCTCTAATCGAGTTCCCTGCGACGCCGCTTGGCTTCCTGCCTGCTGGGGGGGGGGGGGAGAGGGATAGAGAGAACCTGTAACCGGCAAGATTAGAGTGCTACAGGAGAAGAGAAAAAAAGAGGTCTGTGCAGGGGGGAACCAGGGAGAGCGAGCCACGCTGTACCCCTGTACCCGCACCACCAGAGAGAGAGCCATGCTGTACCCGCACCACCAGAGAGAGAGCCACGCTGTACCCGCACCACCAGAGAGGGAGCCGCGCTGTACCCGCACCACCAGAGAGGGAGCCGCGCTGTACCCGCACCACAAGAGAGGGAGCCGCGCTGTACCCGCACCAACAGAGAGGGAGCCAGGCTGTACCCGCACCACCAGAGAGGGAGCCACGCTGTACCCGCACCACCAAAAGGGGAGAAAGACAGAGTACAGACTTGCTACACTACTGACTAGAGTCAGCCTGGGCAACCCAGAGTGAGCAAACGTCCAGCCAGAGGGACCACTGTTGCGGTTTCACTGGGTCTGGTAAGAGGGCCAGTTGGCCATTATCCATTACTGTTCCTAGGGCCTGAGCCATTAGGAAGTGTCTACTATGCTCTAGGCCTTATTGACCTCCACAACATCCCTCTCTGTCTTCCTCCCACGGCGTCCCTCTCTGTCCTCCTCCCACGGCGTCCCTCTCTGTCCTCCTCCCACGGCGTCCCCCCTCTGTCCTCTTTCCACGGCGTCCCTCTCTGTTCTCTTCTGAGGGCGGACCCTCTGTCCTCTTCCCACGGCGTCCCCCACTGTCCTCTTCCCATGGTGTCTCTGTCCTCTTGCCACGACATCCCTCTGTCCTTTTCCCACGGTGTCCCTCTGTCCTCTTCCCACGGTGTCCCCCTCTGTCCTCTTCCCACGACGTCCCTCTCTGTCCTCTTCCCACGGTGTCCCCCTCTGTCCTCTTCCCACGGCGTCCCCCTCTGTCCACTTCCCACGGCGTCCCCCTCTGTCCTCTTCCCACGGCATCCCTCTCTGTTCTCTTCTGATGGCGTACCCTCTGTCCTCTTCCCACGGCGTCCCCCACTGTCCTCTTCCCATGGTGTCTCTGTCCTCTTGCCACGACGTCCCTCTGTCCTTTTCCCACGGTGTCCCTCTGTCCTCTTCCCACGACGTCCCTCTCTGTCCTCTTCCCACGGAGTCCCCCTCTGTCCTCTTCCCACGGCGTCCCCCTCTGTCCTCTTCCCATGGCGTCCCCCTCTGTCCTCTTCCCTTGGTGTCCCCCTCTGTCCTCTTCCCTTGGTGTCCCCCTCTGTCCTCTTTCCTCGGCTTCCCCATCTGTCCTCTTCCCACGATGCCCCCCTCTGTCCTCTTCCCACGGCCCCCCTCTGTCCTCTTCCCACGGCGTCCCTCTCTGTCCTCTTCCCACAGCGTCCCCCTTTGTCCTCTTCCCACAGCGTCCCTCTGTCCTCTTCCCATGGTGTCCCTCTGTCCTCTTTCCACGGCGCACCACTCTGTCCTCTTTCCAGGGCGCCCCTCTCTGTCCTCCTCCCACGGTGCCCTCCTCTGTCCTCTTTCCACGGCGTCCCTCTCTGTCCTCCTCCCGCGGTGTCCCTCTCTGTCCTCCTCCCACGGAGTCCCTCTGTCCTTCACCCACGGCATCCCTCTGTCTTCCTTCCATGAAGATGACAGGGCGGGTCTTAAAAAGGAAGGGGTGTGGCCTTAACAGGAAGGGGAGGGTCATATTTAAAATAGGGGGTGCACAAGTTTAGTCAGGCCTAGGGTAGCACAAAACTTAAATACACCACTGGGTCCAGTCCTTCTCCATGCTGCCTGCCAATGGGGTCCAGCCTGCCTCTATGTCTCGCGGGGGTCAAGCCTGCCTCTGGTGACCTGCTGTCCTCTTCCAAGCCTGCTTCTGGTGACCTGCTGTCCTCTGCCAAGCCTGCCTCTTGTGCCCTGCTGTCTGCTGCCGGGCCTGCTGATGGTGATCTGTTGTCCTGCTGCCCAGCCTGCCTCTGGCGACCTGCTATCTACTGCCAATTTGCCTCTGATAAACCGCTGTCTTCTGCAAAGCCTGCTTGTAACCTGCTGCTCGCTGTCCAGCCAGACTATGCTGATTCCCGGGCTGCCGCCCAGCCGGACTATCTTGATTTCCGACTCACTACCCAGCCAGACCCTGTTAACTGGGTTAAGCTCCTGCCTGCTGATGGGTCTGAGGCTTCTGGGTTTCCATTGTCCAGTGGCTTGCATGGGTTACCTGTCTGGTCCAAGATCCCTATTGTTGCCTGTCCTGAGTTCCTTTTGCAGCCGTTTGCTTCTGTTGCACCAAAGCTGGGAGGTCCAGCTACCCACTTTGAACTTGTGTCAGTGTTTTGATTGCCATCCTTGCTGCCAGATCCTTATGCCTGTTTGTCATGCTCCTGAGCTAGCCTTGCATCCTGTACCCTGCTTCTTATTCCTGCTCCTTGTTCCTGTACCCAGTCTTGATTCACCCCTTCCTTACATCCCTAGTATTCCCTGTTACCCGTGTCCCTCATTTTGTATGTAGCACCCCCTAGTGTTCTACTAGTGGTGGTGCAGGGGAATATATGTGGACTCATGCTTACTCTGTAAGTCTTAATTGGGTCAGGGTTTTTTTGAGTTCTGGGCTGGATGACTCAAGCAGGCGAGTTTCTGGTGCCTCCCCCTGGGTCTGGAAGTTTGGAGAAACTTCTAGAGGTTAGTGGTCGGAGGCCAGGAGGATTGATATGCATACTTGGGGGAGCTTGACCAATCCCCAGGCGGTGGGCATGGCAGGGTGGTTGGGCTAGCCCATATGTATGGATGAGTCCTGCTGGCAGGGGAGACAGGTGGAAGATGGAGATGGAGAGGTGATGGGACTGTCGGTGGCCCTTAAGGCAAACCCCCTATTCTGGGCCGGGGGGGGGTTCTCTGCCTCGGGCTGGAACTCGGGTGCTTGGCTGGGAGGATCCTGACAACAGGAGCAGTTTGGAGGGAGTCTTCCCAGAGAGGCAGCGGGAGCATCGAGTACAGTGTGAGTACTATAGCAAAGACAGGGACTTACAAGGGGAGAGACTGCCAAATGTAGTAGGTCTCTCTGGAAGATAGCGGTGTGCTTAAATCTTCCTTAACCTTGCCCTTGGAGATCTCCTTAGTCAGTCGGGTAGACTTGTGAAGAGTCAGTTGGGTGGACTGGTTAAGAGTCAGCCAGGTGGGCTGGCATTTCCTGCAGTGGGTAGAGCTTGGACCAATGTCTTCAAGGGAAAGTACTCCAGGATGCAGCTTACAACACTTTGTGCTACTTTCAAAAAGGACTGAGAGTTCCTAGTCCTTAAGGGGCTTTTGCATCTTTCAGTGAAGAAGCAAATCAGAGTTGCACATAGTAAAGGAGAGGAATCAAACGGAGTTGTGCATAGGAAGGAATTTGTCCCTGGTTTTGTTGGTATCAAGTTGGGCATCCCAAAACTCCTATTCTCCATCCAAGTTATTACCCCCTAATAAAACATAAAAACCAAACTCAAAGACTGCTCCTTGTCTCTGGATGAAAGCTGGAAAATGTTATTCGCCTGGTTGTGCAGGAGTGGGGAACACAGTCATCTGCAACCCCTATGGGGGTAGTGATACATTATTTATATTTTAAAATATACAAATAAAACTCAGAAAATGACAAACAATTTGAATAAATACATGAAGCAGACTGCTGCACTTTTAAATGTCCGACTGAAGACACAAATGGAAGAAGGTGCTCTGGTCAGATGAGACCAAAATGTAACTTTTTGGCCTAAAAGCAAAATGCTATGTGTGGCGGAAAACTAACACTGCACATCACCTTGAACACACAATCTCCACCGTGAAACATGGTGGTGTCAGCATCATGTTGTAGCAATGCTTTTCTTCAGCAGGGACACGGAAGCTGGTCAGTGTTGATGGGAAGATGGATGGAGTCAAATAGAGGGCAATCTTAGAATAAAACCTGTCAGAGTCTGCAGAAGACTTGAGACTGGGGAGGAGGATCACCTTCCAGCAGGACAACAACCCTAAGCATACAGCCAGAGGTACAATGGAATTGTTTAGATCAAAGCATATTCATGTATTAGAATGACCCAGACCTATATCAAATTGAGAATCTGTGGCAAGACTTAAAAATTGCTGTTCACATACGCTCTCCATCCAATCTGACAGAGCTACTTTGCCACGAAGAATGGGCAAAAATGTCACTCTCTAGATGTGCAAAGCTGGTAGAGACATACTCAAAAACACTTGCAGCTGTAATTGCAACGATAGGTGGTTCTACAAAATATTGACTCAGGGGGGCTGAATACAAATGCACACCACTTTTCACATATTTATTTGTAAAAAAAAAATGAAAAACAATTATCATTTTCCTTCCACTTCACAATTATGTGCCACTTTGTATTGGTCTATCCCAATAAAATAAATTTAGGTTTTTGGTTGTAACATGACAAAATGTGGAAAATTTCAAGGGGTATGAATACTTTCTCAAGGCACTGTAAGCTACTGTTGCAGTATTGAGCATGGGGTTCCCACATCAAAGCTTAATATATTTCATTTATAGGAGTTATGCCCCATGCACACGATCAGAAATTCCATCAGAAAAAAAATGGATGGTTTTTCCGACGGAATTCTGCTCAAACTTGCCTTGCATACACACGGTCACATAAAAGTTCTCTGAACCTTTGACCATCAAGAACGCGGTGACGTACAACACTACAACAAGCCAAGAAAATGAAGTTCAATGCTTCCGAGCAGAGGCGGCTCTCTAATTAGGCAAATTAGGCGATCGCCTAAGGCCTTGCACTCACTGGGGCCTCGCGACGCCTAATTTAAGAGCCACCTCTGCTGACAACAATGCCGCTGCAGCGGTGCTGTGCTCTGGCCAGCAGAGGGTTAATGATGCCTGTGAGCTCCATGGCCAGGCAGTGGAGAGAGGACGGGGCCATGGCTGTGTCTTGGGGAGAAGGCGGGGCTGGACAGCACTGTGTTGTCCGGGGGAGGAGACTTATTCCAGCAGCCGGAGCAAAATGAAACTTATTCTCACTGCTCCGGAGACACAGATTGCCCCCCCCGTCACCCCCAACTGGAGTGCTCCGCTGAGCGATCCCTGCACACCCGGAGGAGGCGTCTAACTGGTAAGCAGAGCTGCAGAGGGGAAGAGGAGGGTCCCACCGGGGAGGAAGCCTCACCAGCACGGTATATGGATCCGATGGAAAGGGGAGGGAGGAGAGAAATGGTGTCTGGGCCGCCCCTCTCTGGGACTGTCAATCAGGGTGGGGGGATCCGGACTCCAGCTGCAGGGAGAGGCACAGCTACCATGCCACAACCCCTTCTGTAGCCAGCTACCACCAGCATGAGCAAGAGAGCCAGCCCCCCATCCCTGATACTTCAGCAACCCTCAGCCACTGGCCTTTAAATCCACCCCTGCCCCACCCCCTTCACTACCTTCCTCCTAGTTAGCAGTGCCACAGTCAGGGCAGCTCAATCCTGTGCCAGTGTCCCAGTGTGCCAACCTGTGCTTGACAGCCCCTGACCCCTCCCTCTGCCCAGCCCTTACCCCCACCTATGCAGGGCTCCACTGCAGGGGTCCGGAGGTGCCAGTCCAGTGCTGATCCTCAGCCATGGTGCTGGCACTGCCTGCTGATTGGCTTCTACACTGCTATCTCCCTCACTGACACCAGCACCGAGATAGAACACTGACACCAGCACCGAGATAGAACACTGACACCAGCACCGAGATAGAAAACTGACACCAGCACCGAGATGGAACACTGACACCAGCACCGAGATAGAACACTGACACCAGCACTGCCATAGAGCACTGACACCAGCACTGAGATAGAGAGCACTGACACCAGCACTGAGATAGAGAGCACTGACACCAGCACTGAGGTAGAGAGCACGGACACCAGCACTAAGATAGAGAGCACTGAGATAGAGCACTGACACCAGCACTGAGATAGAGAGCACTGACACCAGCACTTTAAAGCTCTTAATACATGCAATTTATACAATTAATTTTTTTATCTCTTGAATTATTTTTGTGGGGCCTCATGTCTAGGTTTTGCTTAAGGCCTCACAAAGCCTAGAGCCGCCGCTGCTTCCGAGCATGCGTCAAATTGTTTCCAAGCAAGCGCGTCCAAATTGCATACAGACGAACGGATTTTCCAATGGGAATATAGAGAGCCTGCTCTCAATCTTTTGCTGGCTGGAATTCCACCAGCAAAAGTACGATGGAGCATACACACGGTCAGAATTTCTGACCAAAAGCTCACATCCGACTTTTGCTGGCGGAATTTCTGATCGTGTGTATGGGGCATTGGACCAACATCACTCAAAAATGTGGCTTTTTGGCTCATCCTGAGTATCTGAGATTTTGCAAAAATAAACTGTTTGCAAAACATATACTGTATACCTATATCCGCCTCCAGGCTTCTCTGCAGTGGATTGGGGCTACCCTGCTCCTGCCAGTGTTGCCAACCCCCAGAAGTGAAATTTACTGGCAGGACGCCAAAATTTACAAACGGCACCAATTTTTTTTATTGGCGAAAATCATGAAATTTACTGACAGAGCCACATTTTTTTACTGACACTGAAAAAAGTACCTAAAATGACAGTTTTTGGTGCTAAACAGTGCAATGTTGAAATGAAATGTGTTTAAGTTAAACAAAAGTCAAAAACCATATTTTTCCATTGACATGAAGGTCAGGTTACAAGAACCCAGCCAGAGTTCCCCCTTACAGTGAAAGGGAACTCTTATGTAAAGGGGAACGCTGATGTAAGGGGGGGGGCTCTGGTAACTAGAGACCACCTTTCGCAGAGTGAATACACTAAGGTAAGGGGGAGTTACTAATATAGGGGGGAACCTTTATATCAGTGTACCCCCTTACTTTATTGTATTCACTCCCACCTTACATCAGCAACCCCCCCCAGACTGGACTGGCAGTGCTGTCACCGACCTCCTCTTAGGTGCAACGTGCAGGGCTCAGTCAGACGGCTCCAGCTTGGCGGTTTTGGTTTTATTCTATAGTCTCCTGTACACAGTCTATACATGTCCCACTCCACCTATGACCCCCATCCCGGTGGTGCTCCCACTCTTGACTCCTCTCCAGACTCCACCTCTGCAGACTGCAGACATGATAAAAGACAAGAGATGGTCAGAGGCTGTGGACATGTTATATGAGGTGGACAGAGGCTGCGGACATGATACAGGAGATGGACAGAGGCTGCAGACATGATACAGGAGATGGGCAGAGGCTGCGGACATGATACAGGAGGTGGACAGAGGCTGTGGACATGATACAGGAGATGGACAGAGGCTGCGGACATGATACAGTAGATGGACAGAAGCTGCGGACATGCTACAGGAGGTGGACATAAGCTGTGGATATGATACAGGAGGTGGACAGAGACTGTGGACATGGTAGTGTCCTCCTCACCCCCTCACAGTAGCTTCCTACTCTGTCCACCTTCATATTACCTCTGCACATCAGTGTGTCCTCCTCCTGTGCCCCTTTCACCTCTCCACAGGGCAGCACATCAGTGTCTTTCTCTGTCCCCTGCACGGCTTCTCCCCCCCTTTTTGCTATGCTCACACACAGTGTCAATCTCCTCACGCCTCCTCGGCTTCTTATCTGCTGTGGCGAGTGCACAAGGTGCCGCCGCAGTACTGCCAAGCACGAGTGGACTGGCTTCTATTAAAAAATGGCGTCAGGCAGTGCCATTACGTTACAGCGCATTCGCCGCCCAGCTGAGCGTGTACGAGCTTTCCTGAGCCTGGCCCGCTTCGGAACGGCGCATACGCCGTTGCATGGTCGGCTCGTGACCACCTTTTTTTGGGCACCGCTGCCCATAACGGACATTTACGGTCAGCCCGCAAAATGGGCTTAAATTTACGGGCGGTCCGTAAATTAATGGGCGGTTAGCAACACTGCCTCCTGCTGATGTTGTGCTGTAAAAATGACATTGATGGTTGTTGGTGCAGTATCAGCTTGTTACACATTTGGACGCACATTGAAATCTGGAGCTTACCAGGAAGGGATATAAGTTCCTCTGCACCATAAGGGTTTTTCGCAGCTAAACACCCCCCCCCCCCCCGCCTGCATGCCTAAGCTAATCTTAAAATAGGCTCAGCTCTTTTTGGTTTGTGGTGTTCAGATTTAGTGTAGTTCTATAGTTCTACTTTAAAGGTGATGTCGATTTTGTGGAAAAATTTATGTTTATTTTCCTAAATAGCAGTTTAAAATAACATTAAATAGCAGTTTGTGAACATTCAAATTAACTTGTGTGTTTCATTAGCAACAATGCTTTTGTTTCAATTGTTTTGGCTTTGTCCTTCAGGAGCTCAAACACAGGTTTTTATCACGCTTGATCTACTTGCAGCAGAGATTGCAAATTGCAACAGTGCGATTGGCTGCACATGTGCTAAACAAGGTCCACACAGCTGAGCTGTGGGAAGTGGGTTGGGAGATAACAGCTCCACAATCTGATGGAATAGGGTGGCTGCTCTCTACTCTTCCATGATGGCTACCACTGGAGGACATTCTGCCTCGTTGGTTTTGTTTCTCCCCCTCACTTTCCTCATCTGCTCTATCCGGCACCCAAGTTGCGTCAGTGACCTCATCATCATCACCCCCTCCATCCTCATCATCCAAATTGTTGTTTATCAGTGCTCTCTACTCTCCATAGGCTCAAAATACTCCCTTCTTCTACCCCAGAACCAACATCAGAATCAAGTAATGTCTGTGCATCCTCAATCAGCAATAACTGATGCTGTGTTCAAATAATTCAGCTGACTCCTCCATGCATGATGCTGGGGCTATGGAAGGAGTAGCTGTAGATAAGGAGACAGAATAAGTCACTCTGGCAGCTGCGGGGGACTGCGCATTAGTGTCAGCTTGGGTAATGGAGGATGAGGATGGTTTAGTACGCCAGTCCACCACCTTCTCTGCATGCTGTGGCTGGATAGCAGGAACAACATCACTAACCAGAGACAAACGTGCCCTGCCAGAGGACGAACCACGTCAGTGTTGCCAACCTACCAGATTAAAATTTACTGACACAACACCCAAAATTTACTGCCACTGTCAAGTTTTTACTGGCATATCTAAAAGTTACAAAATGACAGTTTAAGTGCAAATTCCAGTATTTTGGCTACACACAAGTACCATATGCAATTAGCAAAGTGATTTAAGGTAGATAATAAGGCAAAAATATATTTCTTATTTTATTTTCAATATAGTAAATAAGTAGCTCAGGGACAGGAATCGAGAGTGCAAGAAATTAGAATGGACAGGCACACACACATGAAATTGACTCTCACAGTGACACTAACAGCAGTGTGCAGCAGCACAGATGATGATGGCACCTCACCAACATTACACGTCCCCTCCTGGCATGGAGAGTGATAGTGACCCTCTCTCTCCATGCCAGGTGGTCCCTTTAGTCCACTCCCGGCTTGCCTTCCTCCTGTTCCACAGACCTGCACATGAGGCTCTGGTTGCTCCGTTCCCTTGCATCATGACTTCACGTGACACACTGACGGCACAGTCCTAAAACACTGTAGCAAGCCATATTTTTTACTGCCAACTTTTTTCTTTCACTGGCATTTACTGGCAGGAGAAAAGTGCCCATATTGGCTGCCAGTAAAAATACTTGCCGATTGGCAACACTGAACCACGTCCACCTTTGCCTGTGGACACAGATGCTGCTGACCCCCTCATAGTGCCAAGAAATGTCTGCCTCTCCTGGTTGGCCTCCCAGACATAATGGGGGGAGGGGCTTATTACCCAAATTTAATAGAAACTGGGAAAAGTGTGATTAGATGCACTTTATTTGAATGAAAAGTGTTGTTTGGTGCACTTTAAATTGAGGACTGACGCTGACAGAAATGTAAAAATGATAAAAATAAATAAAAAGAAATGTAGCACCCTGAAGTTTAGGCAGGGTCGCTATCACATTTAGTTGCCAGGCAATAGTTGCCTTGGCCAATTGTTAGGGATAAGATAAGACAAGGGTATAGCAAGGACAGATCATGAATGAATGGGGTGTCTCAGTCAATGGGCAGGGATTTTCTTTGGTCCCTTGGCCTGCTGGGAGCACCTATTTATTTGGGTGGAGTCGGGTGATCGGTGTTCTGTGCCACCTGGACAGCTGTCTGGGTGGACATGTTTTATGCTGCCCCGGGCTGCTAGGCCAGAAGCCTGAGGCCTATCCCGGGGACATCTGGCTGCTAAGCTGTCTGAGAGCCTATCCAGAAGTAAGAGAGTACCGTAGGGTTGGGGCTGCGAGCTTGTAGTCCAACCAGAAGTAGTGGTTCCACCGGCCGGGGAACCAGCTGTGGTCAGAGGTAGAGGGGAAGCTGTCACCATCCACCTTGTTACCGGAGATCACTGTAAGTAAGCTGAAGACAGTACCAGAGCAGACTTCTCATCAGCCGGGGATGGTGAAGAAGTGGGAAAACCTCAGCAAGTGCTAAGTCAGGGACAGGGCCGGTGCTAGACTATTTTGCGCCAAAGGCAAAACCAGCTACTTGCGCCCCCCCCCCCACTCCAAGGAAAAAAAAAAAAATTCAATAATTCTAGCACCAGAACTACCCTATATTATTTCATAGGCAAAACTTTAAAAGCCCCTGCAGGACATCAGGTTAGTGTTATGCAGTAGTTCTGATACTAGAATTATTGCTCTCACTCCAGCCTGAACTGTGATACATAACATGTGTAGGGAAATCACATGCATTTGTGTGTATGTGTGTGTGTGTGTAGGGGAGGGTGAGCTCTAAAATGTTTTGTATTTTTATGCGTCTCTTTTTTTCAGTCAGAAAAAAGTTTTTATTTTGACTTTCACAGTACATGGTATATGACATTCAGTATACAATAGTATTTGGTACAGTGCATACAGAACCTTATAGGTGCATTTTTTGTTTTTTTTTAGTACTGTGTCATGTAATGAAGTTTTATAAGAGAGAAAGGAACAAAAGAAGAAAACAAAACAAACAGTTAATTAAACTTCCTCAGAACCTTGAGGGTGTGATATATCTAAACAAAAAAGTTACCCCGACCCACCAGGGTTTTCTGTATCCCCTGGGATTGTACATGTTGCCAAGCATTGATAGACATTAATTCGAATTCCACGAACCCTCTACTCTTGTAAGAGCCTGTCCTTAATCAGCTGATGTGGTGCCAATCCTGGGACATCTAACCAGGCCTGCCATAATGAATAGAATTTATATGGGACATTTCTGTGTTGGTATGTAGAGTTTCTCTCTTATTAGTAATTTGTTGACTTGTTCCACCCATTTCTTCCTAGTGGGCACCCTGGGGGTGATCCATAGTTGTGCAATTAATTTGCGTGCAACATATAGTAATCGTAAGACCTCCGTATGAGCCGAGTGGGTTACAGCCTCCTCGTCCAGTGCACTCAATAGACATACAATTGGTTATCGTGGAATAGTTATCATATAAACCTGTGATATTACATCTAGAACTTCCTTCCAATAACAGAAAAGTTTGGGGCATTTCCACATCATGTGGATTAGGTCCCTATGATCACCTTCACATTTCGGACAAAGTGGGGTATCCCTGATCCCCCATTTGTGTAGCTGTACAGGAGTCCTATATACTCTGTGTAACAGATATAAATGTGACAGCTTTTGAGAGGCGTATACCGACACTAAAGGGGCAGATGAGAGACACAGATCCCATGTTTCCCCATCTATGGTCCCTATATCCCCCTCCCAACTTCGTCTACAGGGTAGGCTGGAAGGGTCCTGTATGACATTAAGAAGGATATTAAAGGGTCTAGAAATCATTCCCTTTTTATTGTCTTCCATAAAGATCCCCTGTATCAGTGTGTGGTCAGTCAGCTGTAGGGGAGCGTGTTGTGATTATATTGCGTGACGTAGCTGTAAGTATTTGAAAAAATTGGTGCGTGGAATATTAAATTCCGTTTGGATTTCCATAAAGGACTTGAGATTTGGTCCATTGTATAGTTGGGACAGATAGCGAATTCCTAACATTTCCCAATTCCTGAACCCTTTTAGCTTCAGTAGTTCTTTGTAATTAATATTGCGCCATATTGGCATGTGGCTTAGAAAGCCCCGTATCCCCAACATTTTTTCCCAAGGCATCTTTCAGGACAGCACCTGAGAGATAGTGACTCCTCCCACCGGACCATAGGAAGCACCTTCTTCCTCCAGAACTTTAAAGGGAGGCACGTCCCTACCATACCTCAGTTTTTGTGTTTCCTCTGGCCCGGAGGGAACATCTTTTGGAAGGGGAGTCAGTATCTCTTGGATGCTCCTGAGAGACAGAGCTTCCTTCTCTTTTTTTCTCCTCTAGAGACCCGCTGTCCTCCCGGCCTACTCAGGCATCAGCAACGGTAGCAATCGGGCTCCTCTTCCCCTCCTAGTGCTCGGTGAGAGCCAAAGATTTGGTGGCCCGCACGGTCCTAGGAAGCCGCCGCCATATTTGCCGGTGATCAGGCTGGAAATGACAGAGCAGGTCACTGGGTCAGCGAAAACATCATTTCCGGCGTGGACGCGGGGGGGGGGGGGAGGGAGCTGGCGCCTAGTTCCGCTTCCGGTCCGGTGCAGAGGCACTATGGGAGACCGGAAGCGGCGTGTGAAGCCACGAGTGGAGAGCTGCACACCGGACATGGAGGAGTTAGCGTCTGCAGCGGTGGGGACAGGCACAAGCGCCAGCAAAGCTCAGGTAGGAGCAGCAGTTAAAGTCTGGCTTTATCCTTTACCTGGAGTTTGGTCTATCTCTTTTTTCTACCCCCTAGTGGCAAGAGGCCTGTCTGGGCACTAGAGGCTGACTGGTTTCTTCTTAGTGCACCTGTGGGGTGATCCTTGTGAAGCAGAGACTGGGTCTCTCTAAAAGGTCCCCTGGTTTTTTTCCCTTTTTGTCTTTTTCTCACAGGCTAAAAGCTCTGACCCAAAAAAGAGATGTCCTTCTTGCAGGGCCAAAATGGGAGAGAATTGGAAAAAAGCCCTGTGCAGTGCTTGCATCACTTCTTTAGTCAAGGAGGAATCCGCTTCAGTTTGTGATGACCTGGTTGCCTCTGTAAAGAAGGAACTATATGCCACGATTCAAACTTTTCGTGACTCTTTAGTTAATCCAGCTGCTAGTCAGCCATCCACTTCTGAGTCTTCCCAGGGTTCCCTTCTTATCCCCATGGTGGAAGCTCTACCTGAAGACCCTGCAGCCAGGGAAGAGCAGTCCCCTGCTCCTTCCGTTAAGGACTCGGAAGAGGAGGGTGAGGAGGCTGAGGTGGCCCCCTCCAAATTTAAGCTATCCCTAGAAGAGGTAGATGGGCTCCTTAAAGCTATTCATGTTATGCTTGGCTTAAAGCGGGGTTCCCATGACCATTCAACTTTTTTTTTTTTTGCAGTCATTCATACACTTTCAAAATAATAAAGTAATACTCACTGTTTCGGGTTTTTAAATCTGCTGCTGTCCATTTTAGTTTCTAATAAGTATTTATAAAAAGTGATCCTGGCCGTTCCCATCTTGCTTGTGGGCATGTGAAGCCCACAAGCATTGATTTCTGGGATCCGGTGAATGCTGAGTTCCCAGCATTCACTGCTCTTTCCCGCACATGCTCAGTGTTTACGACGAGCAGCGCCGTAAACTTCAGGGTTGCCATCACAACGGGCGGCGTCATTGAAAGTTCCTGCCCCGTTGTGATGGCAACCTCTTTCGAAATCCCACGAGAACTGGTGGCAGGCCTCAGCAATGACTCTTGGGAACAATAACACGAGCTTCCAGGAGACAGTGCGGCACACAGGAAATGACGGAATACCCGCAAAATACCCGCCCATATCTGCAGTGGACACATACAGGAAGCAGAGAAGGACATGACAAAAACACAGGTACACTGCCGATAAAAAGAGGTCCTTCCCGGTCAAAAAGAAAAAGCAGGTCCCAAAACGTCTTTTTCGACCTCAATAAGCTGTCAAGTTTCAGGGGAGGAGGAAAAATTGGTCTGCACAAAAAGCGAAGGGTAGAGGCGGAATTCTCTTCTGTCCTCCTTCACAGGCTGAGAAATCGCAATGACTTGTCCCTGCGGGTTGGCGGAAGATTACGAGAGTTTCTTCCGCAGTGGTCAGGGATAACTTCAAATCAGTTTATTCTGACCACTCTCTCGCAGGGGCTATACTCTTGAGTTTTCCAGAAGCCCCCAAAAAGGTTTCTGATAACAAATACCCCAAGAGATCCAGTAAGGGCCCTGGCCATGAAGTCCTCTCTCAAGGAACTAATGCAGCAGGGTGTAGTAATCCCAGTGCCACTAGAAGAACGGCAGGAGGGGTTCTATTCTCATGTCTTCCTGGTAAAAAAACCAACAGGAAGATTTCAATTAATTCTCAATCTAAAGCCGCTAAACTAAGCCATCAAATACAAAAAGTTGAAGATGGACTCAATTTTCACTGTCAGAAATCTACTGACTCCATGTTGCTTCATGGCGTCAGTAGATTTAAAAGATGCGTATCTGCATATTCCAGTCTCATCCCAGTCCCAGAGGTATCTCAGGTTGGCGATGAGGATGAAAGGCAAGATTCATCATCTACAATTCAGAGCCTTACCCTTCGGGCTATCATCCGCGCCCAGATGATTTTTACCAAGGTGATGGCAGAAGCCCTAGCTCCGCTTCGTCTTCAAGGAATCGCAGTAATTCCTTATTTAGATGATCTGCTATTTTTCGCCCCCTCAAGAGAGGAATTGCAGAGCAATTTAGGCAGAGCATGCAGCCATCTGGAGTCTCTCGGATGGATTCTAAATCTCCAAACAACTTCCCTAGACCCATCTCAGGAGATTCGGCTTCTAGGGTATGTAATAAATTCTGTAGATCAAAAGATCCTTCTTCCTTCAGAGAAGAAGAAAAAAATTCATGATACGGTGTCTTTACTACAGACCAACCAGCATCTGACGGGAAGACGAGTCATGTCAGCTTTGGGTGTTCTGACTTCATCAATGCCGGCTGTTCAGTGGGCAAGGCTACACTTCAGACGTCTGCAGGCCTTTCTTCTGAGATCCTGGGATCACAATTTGGAATCCCTAGAATCAGAGGTAAGAATTCCAACTCAGGTGAAGAGGTCACTATGATGGTGGAAGAGACAGGATATCCTATCGGAGGGGTTAGTCTGGGCTTAGACTGACAACCGATGCTAGTTCCTGGGGTTGGGGGGCCCACCTTGGAAAGAGTTTCACTCTGGTCCAGGAAAAAGGGGAACAAGGTCCTCAAACAGAAGAGAGCTTAAGGCGATCGACTTGGCTCTGAAGTCATTTGTTTGGGATCTTCAAATTCAGCATGTTCAGATTCTAACAGACAATGCCACGGCCGTGGCTTATATAAACAGGCAAGGAGGTACAAGGAGCAAGTTGCTGCAGGTACTAGCCATGAACATTCTTTGAGGGGCAGAAGGACATTTGCTGTCTCTATCAGAAGTCCACCTAAAGGGGTCTCTGAACAGGGTGGCGGATTTCCTGAACAGGAATCCCATTCAGGAAGCGGAATGGTCTCTGACCCAGAGGTTTTTTGCTATGATTACCGAAAAATGGGGGCTGCCAGGGGTGGACCTGTTCGCCTTAAAGGAGAATGCCCTGATTCCTCAATTTTTTTTCCTAAACAATCACGATGGGTCACTAGGGACAGATGCTTTGGCGTATCCATGGAAATTCCATCTTTGCTACGCTTTCCCCCCATTCCAGTTAATATTAACCACTTCAGCCCCGGAAGGATTTACCCCCTTCCTGACCAGAGCACTTTTTACAATTCGGCACTGCGTCGCTTTAACTGCTAATTGCGCGGTCATGCAATGGTGTACCCAAACGGAATTTGCGTCCTTTTCTTCCCACAAATAGAGCTTTCTTTTGATGGTATTTGATCACCTCTGCCGTTTTTATTTTTTGCGCTATACACGGAAAAAGACCGAAAATTTTGAAAAAAAATGATATTTTCTACTTTTTGTTCTAAAAAAAATCCAATAAACTCAATTTTAGTCATACATTTAGGCCAAAATGTATTCGGCCACATGTCTTTGGTAAAAAAAATGTCAATAAGCGTATATTTATTGGTTTGCGCAAAAGTTATAGCGTCTACAAACTAGGGTACATTTTCTGGAATTTACACAGCCTTTAATTTATGACTGCCTATGTCGTTTCTTGAGGTGCTAAAATGGCAGGGCAGTACAAAACCCCCACAAATGACCCCATTTTGGAAAGTAGACACCCCAAGGAATTTGCTGAGAGGCATGTTGAGCCCATTGAATATTCATTTTTTTTGTCCCAAGTGATTGAATAATGACAAAAAAAAAAAAAAAAAAAAAAATTACAAAAAGTTGTCACTAAATGATATATTGCTCACACAGGCCATGGGCATATGTGGAATTGCACCCCAAAATACATTTAGCTGCTTCTCCTGAGTACGGGGATACCACATGTGTGGGACTTTTTGGGAGCCTAGCCGCGTACGGGGCCCCGAAAACCAATCACTGCCTTCAGGATTTCTAAGGGCGTACATTTTTGATTTTACTCCTCACTACCTATCACAGTTTTGAAGGCCATAAAATGCCCAGATGACATAAAACCCCCCCAAATTACCCCATTTTGGAAAGTAGACACCCCAAGCTATTTGCTTTGAGGCATGTTGAGTCCATGGAATGTTTTATATTTTGACACAAGTTGCGGGAAAGTGACAAATTTTTTTTTTTTTTTTGCACAAAGTTGTCACTAAATGATATATTGCTCACACAGGCCATGGGCATATGTGGAATTGCACCCCAAAATACATTTAGCTGCTTCTCCTGAGTATGGGGATACCACATGTGTGGGACTTTTTGGGAGCCTAGCCGCGTACGGGACCCCGAAAACCAATCACTGCCTTCAGGAATTCTAAGGGCGTACATTTTTGATTTTACTCCTCACTGCCTATCACAGTTTCGGAGGCCATGGAATGCCCAGGTGGCACAAACCCCCCCCCAAATGACCCCATTTTGGAAAGTAGACACCCCAAGCTATTTGCTGAGAGGCATGGTGAGTATTTTGCAGCTCTCATTTGTTTTTGAAAATAAAGAAAGACGAGAAAAAAAAAATTTTTTTTTCTTTTTTCAATTTTCAAAACTTTGTGACAAAAAGTGAGGTCTGCAAAATACTCACTATACCTCTCATCAAATAGCTTGGGGTGTCTACTTTCCAAAATGGGGTCATTTGGGGTTTTTTTTTGCCACCTGGGCATTCCATGGCCTCCGAAACTGTGATAGGCAGTGAAGAGTGAAATCAAAAATTTACGGCTTTAGAAAGCCTGAAGGCGGTGCTTGGTTTTCGGGGTCCCGTACGCGGCTAGGCTCCCAAAAAGTCTCACACATGTGGTATCCCCGTACTCAGGAGAAGCAACAGAATGTATTTTGGGGTGTAATTTCACATATTCCCATGGCATGTTTGAGCAATATATCATTTAGTGACAACTTTGCGCAAAAAAAAATAAAAAAAATAAAAAATTGTCTCTTTCCCGCAACTTGTGTCACAATATAAATTATTCCATGGACTCAACATGACTCTCAGCAAATAGCTTGGGGTGTCTACTTTCCAAAATGGGGTCATTTGGGGGGGGTTTTGAACTGTCCTGGCATTTTATGCACAACATCTAGAAGCTTATGTCACACATCACCCACTCTTCTAACCACTTGAAGACAAAGCCCTTTCTGACACTTATTGTTTACATAAAAAAATAATTTTTTTTTGCAAGAAAATTACTTTGAACCCCCAAACATTATATATTTTTTTTAAAGCAAATGCCCTACAGATTAAAATGGTGGGTGTTTCATTTTTTTTTTTCACACAGTATTTGCGCCGCAATTTTTCAAACGCATTTTTTGGGGAAAAAACACACTTTTTTACATTTTAATGCACTAAAACACACTATATTGCCCAAATGTTTGATGAAATAAAAAAGATGATCTTAGGCCGAGTACATGGATACCAAACATGACATGCTTTAAAATTGCGCACAAACGTGCAGTGGCGACAAACTAAATACATTTTTAAAAGCCTTTAAAAGCCTTTACAGGTTACCACTTTAGATTTACAGAGGAGGTCTACTGCTAAACTTACTGCCCTCGATCTGACCTTCGCGGCGATACCTCACATGCATGGTGCAATTGCTGTTTACATTTGACGCCAGACCGACGCTTGCGTTCGCCTTAGCGCGAGAGCAGGGGGGACAGGGGTGCTTTTTTTTTTTTTTTTTTTTTTTTTTTTTTCTTTATTATTATTATTTTTTTATCTTATTTTTAAACTGTTCCTTTCATTTTTTTTTTAAATCATTTTTATTGTTATCTCAGGGAATGTAAATATCCCCTATCATAGCAATAGGTAGTGACAGGTACTCTTTTTTGCAAAAATTGGGGTCTATTAGACCCTAGATTTCTCCTCTGCCCTCAAAGCATCTGACCACACCAAGATCGATGTGATAAAATGCTTTCCCAATTTCCCAATGGCGCTATTTACATCCGGCGAAATCTAAGTCATAAAATGCTCGTAGCTTCCGGTTTCTTAGGCCATAGAGATGTTTGGAGCCACTCTGGTCTCTGATCAGCTCTATGGTCAGCTGGCTGAATCACCGGCTGCATTTTCAGGTTCCCTGTTGAGACAGGAGAGCCAGAGAAAAACACGGAAGACGGTGGGGGGGGGGGGGGCATTCCCTCCCACTGCTTGTAAAAGCAGTCTAGAGGCTAATTAGCCGCTAGGATTGCTTTTACATGAAAGCCGACCGCTGGCTGAAAAGAATGATACCAAGATGATACCTAAACCTGCAGGCATCATTCTGGTATAACCATTCAAAGTCGTGAATGGCGTACCTGAAGACAAAAAAATGGTTAACAATAAAGCACAGTAAACGGTAAAGTATAAAAAATTGCATACCTGAAAAACAAACATGATAAAACATAATAACAATAAAACATTGCAGAATAGAATACAGTAAAAAAGAGCAGAACAATAGAGAGAGAGAATAGAGAGAGAAAGAACAATAAAACGACAACTATTTTTTTTTTATTTTATATTTTTGTATGTGTTTTTTTTTTTTTTTTTTTTTTGTAACTAACTTTTATAACTGTACCCGGTTCCAGGTTCGGGTCTCTCAAAATGCGATGGCATCTTGGGAGACCCTGTGAAAGTGTGCCTAGTCTGTGGAATGCTGTACCCTACGCTAATAGTCAACTAGTGAATGGTAGCGTTCAAAACATTCACCAATGCAAAGACCAGGATTGTCAGGACAGGAGGGACAATAATAGCGGGTGTCACGCCTATATCCGCGCTTGCTGCAGACACGACATCTTTATTGGGGGGGTTCGTTGGGTAGGGGTACTCGGGAGGACATAAAGAAAATGCCTCTCATGCAGCCGACTGCATTTGGTTGGGGATGTGAATGGGGGAAGTACGGGCGCTGCAGAAGCGGTGGGTTCCCAATTAGGATTGGCGAATGCAGCAGGAAGGGCACTATGGGCACGACGGGCCTGTGTTTGTCTTTTTGGTGGCAGCGGGACACTACTTGTGCTTGCCACCTCACCAGCTTGAACTGCACTTATGGGACTCGCCACGTCACCAAGTGTTACTGCAGTGCTGGTTTGACCACGACCGGGGTGTACTAGGCCGCTGGCGCTTGCCAGTTCACCAAAACGCTACCAAAAAATCTGTTAGCGATCGCAGGGATCAGGCCTGACTCTGCGAACGCTGCAGTTATGCGTTTAGTGTTCTGTAAGTGACAGTGATCGATCGATACTGCACTTGGGTGGGCTGGGCTGGGCCGGGCGGAGGGGCAAAACGCAGGTGCTAGCAGGTATCTGGGCTGATCCCGCTAACACTGCGTTTGTGGGAACCCTAAACTGCTGGGGACGCTAGTATAGATCTGATCGGATCAGATATTGATCCGTTCAGATACTATACCACTAAGGGAGGCGTATGCTGCGTGCGTGGGTGTTAGCGGTACTGGCGCTAATCTGACGCTGCCTGGGGCTGGTGCTTGCCAGTTCACCAAAACGCTACCAAAAAAACTGTTAGCGATCGCAGGGATCAGGCCTGACTCTGCGAACGCTGCAGTTATGCGTTTAGTGTTTTGTAAGTGACAGTGATCGATTGATACTGCACTTGGGTGGGCTGGGCCGGGCGGACGGGAAAAACGCAGGTGCTAGCAGGTATCTGGGCTGATCCCGCTAACACTGCGTGTTTGGGAACCCTAAACTGCTGGGGACACTAGTATAGATCTGATCGGATCAGATATTGATCCGTTCAGATACTATACCACTAAGGGAGGTGTACGGTGCGTGCGTAGGTGTTAGCGCTACTGGCGCTAACCTGACGCTGCCTGGGGCTGGTGCTTGCCAGTTCACCAAAACGCTACCAAAAAAACTGTTAGCGATCGCAGGGATCAGGCCTGACTCTGCGTACGCTGCAGTTATGCGCTTAGTGTTTTGTAAGTGACAGTGATCGATCGATACTGCACTTGGGTGGGCTGGGCTGGGCTGGGCCGGGCGGAGGGGCAAAACGCAGGTGCTAGCAGGTATCTGGGCTGATCCCGCTAACACTGCGTTTTCGGGAACCCTAAACTGCTGGGTACGCTAGTATAGATCTGATTGGATCAGATATTGATGCGTTCAGATACTATACCACTAAGGGAGGTGTATGCTGCGTGCGTGGGTGTTAGCGGTACTGGCGCTAATCTGACGCTGCCTGGGGCGACGCATATCACCGCCGGGCGATCAGGGGGCTAAACCTTTATTCGGTAATAAACGGCGGGTGCCCTGACACTATAAAAAATAAACGAACTAACCAGCGTCACCCGTAACAGTTATACGGTGATCAGTGGTGAAAGGGTTAACTAGGGGGCAATCAAGGGGTTAAAACATTTATTAGGTAGTATATGGGGGTCCCTGTCGCTATAAAACGCTGACGGCGAACCTAAATATTTATGTCCCTAACTAGCGTCACCAGCGACACTAATACAGCGATCAGAAAAATGATCGCTTAGTGACACTGGTGACGGAGGGTGATCAAGGGGTTAAAACTTTATTAGGGGGGGTTAGGAGGGTACCCTAGACCTAAAGGGGGCCTAACATTCACTGCCCTAACACACTAACTGTCACAAACTGACACCAATACAGTAAACAGAAAAAAAAAAAAAAAAAAAAACCTGCTTTGTGTCAGTTTGTGACAGGGGGGGGGGGTGATTGGGGGGCGATCGGGGGGGGGATCGGGGTGTAATGTGTGCCTGGCATGTTCTACTGTGTGTGTGTGTGTTGTGCACTCACATTCCAGTCTTCTCTCCTCGGCCCGGAACGGAAAATACCGAGCCGAGGAGAGATGACATCATTTCCTCTGCCTCTGTGTACAATACAGAGGCAGGGAAATGATCCCATTGGCTGGGAGCGATCGCGAGGGGGGGGCCACGAATGGATGGCCTCCCCCTCACCACCGATCGCCGGGGGACATTTGCCGACCGTCGCAGGCACCGGGGGGGGGTCCGATCGGACCCCCCACCCGCGGGCAGGCAGGGACGTACAGGTAAGCCCTTTTGCCTGCCCGTGCCGCTTTGTCGACGTACATCTGTGTGCGGCGGTCGGCAAGTGGTTAAGGAGAATTCAAAAGGAAATGGTACCAGTCATCCTAATCACGCCCTTTTGGCCAAGAAGGGCCTGATTCTCAATCGTTCTGAAGATGGCGGTCAAGCCTTATTGGCATCTGCCCCTCAGGCATGATTTACTGTTACAAGGCCCCGTAAATCATCCAGAAGTAGCCACTTTGGCGCTCACAGCTTGCTATCTGAAGAGCAGCTCCTAAAAAGCAAGGGCTTTTCCAGCCGGTTAATTTCAACACTAATATCAAGTAGGAAAAAGTTGACTAGGGACATTTATTCCAAGGTCTGGAAGGTTTATAATACATGGTGTAATTCATCTGTCCAGGACCCAGGGAGTCTTGTTACCATTTTCAAATTTTTACAAGTTGGAGCTGACAAGAGGCTAGCAGTTAGTACCCTGAAGGTGCAGGTTGCGGCGCTAGAAGTGTTCTTGAAAAAATCGGTGGTCTAGAATCCGTTGGTAATTAGATTTTTTAGAGCTCTTACGAGATCTAGACAAGCACCGCTTAAGTCTTTTCCTAAATGGGATCTATCTGTAGTCTTGCAGTCTCTAACAAAGAGTCCCTTTGAGCCTTTGGAAGAAGCGCCTCTCAGATATCTCACTTTTAAGACTCTGTTTCTGATTGCCATGGTCTCTGCACGCAGGATCAGTGAGCTAAACGCTTTATCAATTAGGGAACCTTATTTGTCTATATTTCCAGATAGAGTTATACTTAATACACATCAGAAATTCTTAACAAAGGTAGCTTCAGTACAGAATCGTGCTCAAGACGTTGTACTTCCAACCTTCTGCCTTAACCCAGCAGGGGAGAAGGAGACTTGTTCCCACATGTTGGATGTCAGGAGGACATTGTTGTGTTACTTGGAAAGAACAAAGCTCTTTAGACGTTCAGATTCACTATTTGTGCTATTTTCGGGCAACAGGAAAGGTTTCCAGGCTTCTTATGCCACGTACACACGAGCGGACTTTACAGCAGACTTCGTCCGCCGGACAATCCGATCGTTTGTAGGCTCCCGCTGACTTTTTTTTCCAAAAGTCAGACGGACCTAGAAATGAAACATGCTTCAAATCTTTCCGTCGTAACTCCGCCAGACTCAGTTACTGACGGAAAGCCCGTTCGTCTGTATGCTGGTCCGACGGACCAGATGCGACGCAAGGGCAGGGTACTGCATCTCGCGCTCGCTGCAATAGGATAAACAAATTTTCCTATTGCGGCGAGCGCGGGCATACCAGGCCTTTAGGTCTGGTATGGATTTTAAGGAGAACCCCCTACGCCAAAAAAACGGCATGGGGTCCCCCCAAAGTCCATACCAGACCCCCGATCCGAGCACGCAGCCCGGCCGGTCAGGAAAGGGGGTGGGGACGAGCGAGTGGTCCCCCCTCCTAAACCGTACCACGCCGCATGCCCTCAACATGGGGGGTGGGTGCTTTGGGGGAGGGGGGTGCCCTGCGGCCCCCCCACCCCAAAGCACCTTGACCCCATGTTGATGAGGACAAGGGCCTCTTCCCGATAACCCTGGCCGTTGGTTGTCAGGTCTGCGAGCGGGGGGCTTATCGGAATCCGGGAACCCCCTTTAATAAGAGGGCCCCCAGATCCCGGCCCCCCACCCTATGTGAATGTGTATGGAGTACATGGTACCCCTACCCATTCACCTAGGGAAAAAGTGTCAATAAAAAAACACACTACACAGGTTTTTAAAGTAATTTATTAGACAGCTCGCAAGGTGCCAATCTCGCCGATAAAAGCGGCGAGATTGACTTCCTTTTCTAGTCCTGTCGTACCCGAGTCACATTCAAAATGAACAGACTTGGCCGTGTGTGGGCAAGTCCGTTCATTTGGAAAGTCCGCCGTAACTCCCCCGAGAATCCGTCGGAAAGACCGTTGGACCTAGTTTCCCAGAAAGTCCGGTCGTGTGTACGCGGCATAAGGTTTCTTTAGCAAGATGGCTGAAATTATCCATTTCAGAGGCTTATTCACATGCAGGTGTGTCTCCACCAGCAGGAATTTGTGCACACTCAACCAGAGCACTGGTGGCCACTTGGGCAGAGAGAGCTGGTGCCACCCCTAAACAAATTTGCAAGGCGGCAACTTGGTCAAGTTTTCACACATTCGTGAAACATTACAGGCTGGACCTCGCATCTGCTAGTGATCAGGCGTTTGGCAGAAAGGTCCTGCAAGCTGTTGTCCCGTTTTACAGAAGTCTTTCAGGACAGCAACATCCCGCCCTATTGTATTTAATATACTATGCTGTGACTAACGTATGTGTTTATGTGTTCCAGCCGGGGCCGGAGGTTCTCTTCTACAACTGAGGTATTATAGGGAGGTGCCTCCCTTTAAAGTTCTGGAGGAAGAAGGTGTTTCCTATGGTCTGGTGGGAGGAGTCACTATCTCTCAGCTGCTGTCCTGAAAGACTTCTGGAAAACAAGTTACCGGTAAGTCTAACTTGTTTTTTTTTGTGTATGCCCAAAAGGTTTTTAGCATCCTCACCGTGGGGGCTGCTACATCTGTCACTCCCCAGCCCCCCAGTTGCTGAAGCTGGGACACTAAGTAGTAGGCCCTGGAGTGAGGGACCGCCAAACCTCCCTCATCTCACCTATATTGTATGATGTCGATAAACTAATCCTTGCTGTTTTTTTGCGCCAGATCAGTTCCCTAAATTGGGAGTCTATCCTATCAAACCATTTTCGAGGGATCCACACCGGGGAATTGTTAAACATATAATAATTGTGGTGCCCAAACCATTTTTATCAGAATAATTCTCCCTACTACTGACAACGGCAATTTGCACCATGAAGTATATTTTTTGCGGAATTAGAGTAGAGGGGCTAGGTTGAGAGCAATAAATTGAGATGGGTCTGGGGAGCGTCTCTTTAAATGTTTAAAACTTTTTTTATATTTTTATTCTTTATTTTTTATTGCCATTACATTGGGGACCAATAGCCCCCTATGTGATAGCATATAGGTGACAGGTACTCTTTTTGTAGACATTCAGGGTCAATTAGACCCTCGATGTCTCCTCTGTACTCTGCTACAGCTGATGGAACACAGGTGGGCAGTAGAGCGGGGGGGGAGTGCAGCCAGGTGGAGGGGGGTGCAGCCCGGTGGAGGCGGGGTGCAGCCAGGTGGAGGGGTGTTGCAGCCAGGTACAGCCAGGTGAAGGGGGGATGCAGCCACGTGGACGGGGATGCAACCAGGTGGAGGGGGGTGCAGCCAGGTGGAGGGGCAATGCAGCCAGATGGAGGGGGGTGCAGCCAGGTGGAGGGGGGGTGCAGCCAGGTGGAGGGGGGGTGCAGCCAGGTGGAGGGGGTGATGCAGCCAGGTGGAGGTGCGATGCAGCCAGGTAGACAGGAGAAGGTGGGGGGGTTCATACCTTGAGGGATGTTATCACTAGCACTTTTTTCTGGCTTCCTCCACAAGTCAGACAGTGGCAGCCAGTGTCATGAGTCAAGATTAGGAGATGGGGACCTCCACCAGCTCCTCCCTATGACAGGTCAGCTGATCTCTGGGCCTCTACGGGAGAGATGCTGGGTAAGCGGGGCGAGCTGCAGAAGCAGCTTAGCTTGGGGCTCTATCAGGACAAGTGGCACGGCGGCCCTCTATGTGTCCAGTCCTGACCTGGGTGGATCCAAACCGGCTGTCTCCGTGCACAATGCCACTCACTCTGCTCCTGTAGTAGCAGCTGCACATAGCCCAGGGAGGGAGGCGGGCAGAGAGCTGGCAGGGCGGCTGGACACAGCACCACACAGGTACCAGGGACGGAGGAGGAGAGGAGGCCGATTGAGTGACTGCAAATCTCCTCCTCCTCAATGAGTGATCACAGCTGCAGAGCCCTGGATGCACCCTAGGTGGCAGTGTGCCCTAGGCGGCTGCCTAGCTTACCTAGTGGAAGCACTGGCCCTGGTCAGGGACCCAGAGGGACAGCAGAGGTGACGCTTGTGGAGCATCAGTGAGTGCCAAGTCTGGGACCTAGCGTGTCAACAGGGGTGACGCTTGAAGATTATCTGTGAGTGCCGAGCTAGGGACCCAACAGGGAAGCGGAGGTGATGCTTGAGGAAGATACTGAGTGCTAACAGTGGAAGAGCTCAGAGGTTCCAGTGGCTATTGGATCTGAAGTCTAGTGAAAGACTGGGAGTTCATTGAGTGAAGATCCACAGTGAGTGATTGTGGAGTAAGCTGAGAACTGTTCGTGTTGCAAATAGTTGAATACAATTGCTGCTAGTAACTACTACAAGACTGTTGCCATAGGAGACAGCGGTCCTACCTCTACAAAAGTGGTGTCCGGCTAGAGACCTTCACCTGTATAGCTGTCTTTCTATAGAAGTCTCGGAGTCTGTTAATTAACATTGCATCTACTTAAGGGTGTAACCATCTCTCCCCCAGTTTGTTCAAGAGACACTAAATCTCTTTTTGCATTCTAAAAGTGTCTGGCTCCCATTTCATCTTGCATTACACCCATCATGCCTTGCAACCCACGCTATACAGAAGGATGTCAGCTGTCCCTGACACTGGAGGTCACCATTAGGCCTCAAAGGCTACTTTGCTTCAGACAAAAAAGGGGAACACCAGTGTTGCAGTCAGAAAAACTGTGGCTGACAATTAAAAAAGGGGGGGGCTAGGCAGGGGACAAAAAAAAAAGACAGAAAAAAACACAAAAAAAAAAAACACGCAGCAACCAAAAAAAAAAGGTATACAGCACTAAATGTTACAGTATGTAATGCTGTGTTAAACACTGCACTACTACACTAACACACTACACTGACACTACACTATACTCACACTATAATTAGGGCCCTAGAATGCACTGTGAGCTCCCCGCAAATTTTGGTGTTCGCCGAAACAGGCGATGTTCGGGTTGACCTTTTGCTCGGCTCAAACTATTCGCCCAACTCTAGTTATTAGAATAAAAAGAACATTCCATTGCCTCTGGACTATGATTTTTATGTGCTCTGTGCCATGTCCTACTAGGTGATGTGGTTTCTGCGTGCATGCAACTACTGACCCCTTGGTAAATCCGGGCTGGACATGTTTTTATGGGTACCTAATATGATAAATGTCTGAAATTGTCTTTTGTGCGCTTTTGCACCAGTGCATCACTTGCGCCCGGGGTGCAAGACTTAAGTAAATTAACTCCAGTGTAAAAGATTGCTAGTTATAGATTGGATACCTGAAAAAATCTGTATCCCAGGGGGAGAGGTGAGTGACTTATGTGTTTTCAGAAAATGATAATAAAATGGTACATTTGGATGTGTGATTAATAGATAATATTTTTATTTTTTTTCTTTAATAGGCCTTATGCAAAGGTTCTTTCAATCACAAACATAAGTTTCAATTTAAACATAATTTTGTAGAGTCTGACTGTAATGTAAGATAATATTCTCTATCATTTAATATCCTAACAGTTTCTCCTATATAATCCTTTCTATTTTAGACTACCACCCTACTTCTTTTTCTACAGTACATTTCAAATGATCATGGTATTGTGTTATTTTGAGGTTACAATATAACACATGGAGATTATGGTGGGATAACGCTAATTAAGAACCTGAAGAAATTGTTGAATCATAAGAACCTGTGCTAGCAGTACTATTGCTACCCAAATTATGTAAAGCCATAAGTGGGTACTGTGATGTGAGCAAAAGATTTTGTACAGTTGGAAGGGTGCCCAAAATGTATAGCAAAGATTAAAATTGTTCATATGACCTTTTTTTATTGTTTTTAAGAGATCACAAAGCTCTGCTGGATTTAACATGATTTATTTCCAATAATGGCTCCTCTTCCTCTAGATTTATGTGTTGATCTATCTGATTGTTCCAAGTCCACTAGACTAGGTCATATCTATTGTGTAATTAAAGGGGTTGTAAACCCTTTCTCTTCTACATGTAAAAATCATAATTTTTTCCTAGAAAATGACTATATATATATATATATATATATATATATATATATATATATATATATATATATATATATTTATATATATATATATATATATATATATATATATATATATATATATATATATATATATATATATATATATATATATATATATATATATATATATATATATATAAATATATATATATATGTGTATAAATATATATATATATATATGTGTGTGTGTGTGTTTAGCACCCTCTACCTTAGGTAGGTGATAGAGTAGTGTTGTGTTTTTACTGTCAGTGCAGGTAAATTTAGGCAGGCCTAGCTGTGAGCTAGGCCTGTTTGTTTTTGATCTGGGGCAGGTAGGGGAGTGGTTTAGTGTAGGAGCAGGTGACTGACATGTGCCTCAGCTCTTGGGCGCCTGCTCTGTTTCCAGTGATCCGGGAAAAGAGGCAGGGCAGAGTGCTGGAGTGACATGGGGTGTATTTGGGAGCCCTGACCAATCCCCAACTTGGGTTGGCAGGGGGCAGGCCTCCTATATATACCCATGGTCAGCCTGTTGTGGGAGGAGTTGTCGGGTGGAAGAACTGAGATGATGGCGTGTTAGGCTGTGGTGGCCCTTGAGGACCCCCTTTCTGGGGGAGTGTACCTCAGGCCTGGAGCTCGGGAGCTGGGAGGAAGCCTCTCTCTACACCGTCATTGAGAAGTGTCCTGGAACAGGAGCAGGAGGAAGACAGCGGGGAACATGGCTAGGAAGGGATCCATGCCGGGGTCAGTGAGTGAGAAGCACAGTGAGAAGCTCTGGGAGAGACCTGCCGGGATTGGATGTGGAGCCAGAGGGAGAGACTGTGGTGTTGTTGAAGTTAAGTTGCTGCAGCCAGGAGGGTTGACAGGATTTGCATCGGACGTGCTTGTGCCTATCCTGCAATTCAGTGACTGTAAAGTATGTGCCGTCACCTGTGGTAACCATGGCAGGCAATGGCGCCCATGGATTACAAATATGTCCATTGCTCTGTAGGACATGGACCTTTTTCCACTAGATTACAGGAAACTTGAACTTTGCTCCAAAATCCTGCTTGCAAACAGTAAAGTGTGTGTGAGAATGTCTACTGTTACCCCGGGTGAGAGGAAGCAGCCTGGGGGTGCCTGCGGGCGGGACTATTTTAAGTCAGTCCTTTACAGGGGGGGGGCATGGGTTGTTGACTTTATTGTTGCCATAGGCAACCACTGGACAATACACCTGCTATCAGTCTCTAGTTACTGTGGCTCAGTCCGCGCCGAGCAACATGTCTGGGCAAAACCTGCTAACATCAGCATGCCTGCAAACTCCAGTTTGTTCCACCAGGGGTTAATGCAGCCCGTGCAGAATGGAGCCTGCTTATCAGTTCCTTGGGCACTGAGCAGACGGGGAGTTGGAGGGCGGAGCCACTCCCTGGAGGAAACTTACAGGTCCCAGCTAGCAGCAGACACCACGAGGCAGCTGAAGATAGCTGAGGGTAATCGGCTGATGCCCACATTGCAGTGGTTACCTGATGTGCAGGAGTGGGCGCTGGTGGATACTGGCGTCCGGTTGGAGCTTCGCGGAGGGCTCGCCTTGGGGCTGATTGACGGAGCGGAGCAGCTGTGTTTGCTCTGCCCTCTGTGCCGGATCCCGATGGTGGGAGTGACTGCTTGGGCCATTCTGGGGAGCCACTTACCAGACTGGGACCCGTCCAGCAGGAGCCACGGTACTATAATGTCACCTGCTTTCAGGACTTTGTACACTGCAGCGGCAGGAGATTCGGAAGGCTGGAGAGGGACAAAAATCACCAGCCAGAGGTGGAGAGGTGTGGCGGCCTGGCAACCCCTCCGTGAAGATAAAAGACATATGTGGCAAAGAGGAGGCTGTCACAACCTGTGGCCTGGCCAGGGGTCTGGTGACTACAGGTGCCAGTGTGCAGGAGCCGGTGACATCCCTGAAGAGCTGGCCAGCTCTAAGTCCCTTGTTGTGCCTCTTCGGAAGGAGCCCATGCTAGAAGGAGGTGTGCCTCCAGGTGAGCTGGATGAAGTAAGCGAGGGCCGGGTCAAAGTTTGGGCCTTTGGAGGGACTGTTTGAGAGGTCATCCCCTGAGGAGAGTTCTGAGGAGGATGAGTGGGAGACAGGAGGTTCCCATTCAGCAGAGACCCAGTCAGAGGCAAGAGAAGATACTCAGCCCACAGTATGGACCCCTGGCCCTTGCAGCAAGCTTTTTGTAAGCCAACCCTCCACTACCCAGACCAGAGCGCCCACCTACAGGCAGTGGGTTGTGAGATCCCGGGAAGCTGGGATGTGCCATTTACAGGGAAGGAGTCCTGGTTGTAAAGGCGGGTCGGTCTACTAGGAGCCATTCGGTCTCTGTCTGAGAGGAAGGGGATGGCAGGAGGAGATTGCCGGATCCCCGCTTCTATGTGTGAGGAAGACTGTTGTGCTGTACAGCCACCATAGAAGCAGCCACAAGGACTGCAGGGATGTGGCAGAGTTGTGTGTGGTTTTCCTTTCTGACATATTTTCTTGCAGGAACAGCCTATGCTTGCCACCCAGTGTGTCTGACAGAGGGACTGTCTGTTTCATGGACACTTTGGGCGTACTGTTCTTGCCTACCTCTTTTGGAGCCTGTTGTCCGAGGAGGGACCCCTCCTATCAGAAACAAAAGAAGGACTGTTTAAAAATTGTACATATATGTTTTGTTGTTCTTCTGTTTTTAGGTTAGTAGCTCCCTTCTGACAGAACAAAACAAGCAGGAAATATATGTGGTGGTGTTGATTTGATTTTCGTTGCTGGAAGGATCATAACCCCCTTCCAGTGGTGATATATTATATACAGGTAGCATGTAAGTATAGGATGTTATGAGTTTTGTCTTCTTTTAGGATCTTCAGGAATGGGACGGCTGTCCATCTCCATCGTTTCCAGAGGACAAGAATTCTGTGAGCAGAGTATTTTTCCTGCGGGAGAAATGCTCTGGCCCAAAAGTATTTCATGTGTCTAGCTGCAGGGACCTGTAGCTAGGGTTGTATAGTGATGATGTACAGTGTATATACGTGACAGAAATTGTACATATTTATTTTTGTACGTAACTTATTTGTACCATAGCCCTGTCCAAGTTGTTTCCCTTCCCCCATTCAACTATTCATGGGATGCCCTTTTTCTATTATTTTTTTCAGCTGGGGACCAGCTGTTTTCTGGTGGGGGGTGAGTGTAGCACCCTCTACCTTAGGTAAGTAGATGCTAGAGTAGTGTTGTGTTTTTACTGTCAGTGCAGGTAAATTTAGGCAGGCCTAGCTGTGAGCTAGGCCTGTTTGTTTTTGATCTGGGGCAGGGGAGTGGTTTAGTGTAGCAGCAGGTAACTGACATGTGCCTCAGCTCTTGGGCGCCTCCTCTGTTTCCAGTGAGAAGGTTCTGGAAAGTAGGCAGGGCAGAGTGCAGGAGTGACATGGGGTGTATTTGGGAGCCCTGACTAATCCCCAACTAGGATTGGCAGGAGGCAGGGGGCTGGCCTCCTATATATACCCATGGTCAGCCTGTTGTGGGAGCAGTGTAAGAACTGAGATGATGGCGTGTTAAGCTGTGGTGGCCCTTGAGGGACCCCCATTCTGGGGGGTGCATCTCAGGCCTGGAGCTCAGGAGCTGGGAGGGAGCCTCTCTCTAAACCATCATTGAGAAGTATCCTGGAACAGGAGCAGGAGGAATACAGCCAGAAATACGGCCAGGAAAGTCATTCAGGAGGGATCCATGCTGGGGTCGAGTGAAAAGCACAGTGAGAAGCTCTGGAAGAGACATGCCAGGATTCAGTGGTGCCAGAGGGAGAGACTGTGGTGTTGTTGAAGTTAAGTTGCTGCAGGCAGGAGGGTCAATTGTTAGAGATCCATTGATTTCTCTGTAAGCTTGGCCTGGTTGTACTTTTCTCTACTACCTCTAGGTGGCCGGGCACTTGGTGGTATTAGATATGAGAAGGACAACTCAAGGTCAGGTTATGGGTATATGGGGTATCTCAGTCAATGGGCAAGGGTTTTCTTGAATTCCTTTGGCCTGCTGGGAGAGCCTATATATTTGGGTGGAGTCAGGTGATCTATGTTCTGTGCCATCTGGAGAGCTGTCTGGGTGGACATGTGTCGTGTGCCCCGGGCTGCTAGGCCAGAGATTGGGCCTATCCTGGGGGCATCTGGCTGCTAGACTGTCTGAGGGCCTATCCAGAAGTAAGAGAGCAGCACAGGGATGGGATTGCAGCCCAACGGTTCTGCCGGCCAGAGAACCTGTCAGTGGTCGGAGGTAGAAGGGAAGCTGTCGCCACAAAGGGACCAACCACCTTATTACCAGGGACCACAGTGAGTAACTGAAGCAAGTACCGGAGCAGCATTCTCACCAAACAGGCACAGTGGAGAATCTGGAAACTTCGGGCAGTGATCAGGTCGGGGACCCAACCAGCGGAGGTAATACTTGCAGAGCAGCCTTGTGTGTCAGGCCAGGGACCAAGCCGGTCAGCAGGGGTGAAGCTTGAGAAGTATCTGGTATGCCAAGCTAGGGACCAGCAGGGAAACGTGGGTGACGCTTGAGGGAGATTTCCCCGCAAAGATTGGAGAAGCTCAAGGGATTCAGTCAGTGAATCAGAGGGTCTAGCGAGAGCCCAGAGCTCAGTGTTGAAGAACTACAAGAGGCAGTTGTAGTGAAACTGAGGGAACAGTTACGTTTGAGTTAGGAACTGTTAAAGACTGTTGCCATAGGAGACAGCATTCCTGCATGTGCAGATGTGGCACCTTGCTGGGGCCTTTCCCTGCATGGCTGTTCCTATTGAATTCTCGGAGTCTGCTAATTGAATCTACCACTACTTCAGGGTGTCCTGACCCTAACCCTCTTTCTCCCAAAAATATAAAAAGGACTGTTAAGAGAAAAAAAAAAGTATTTTACATCCAAAAAGTGTCTGGCGCCCAATAACTTTGTCCACCTTGCACCCACTATACCTCACAACCCACCACATACAGAAGGATGTCAACTATCTTTGGCCTGGAAAGTTTTCATTAGACTGGACAAGGCCAGAGGCCTTGCTATATTTGGTGGCCAACGTGGGGCTAAGGCATTGTCCTTGCAGCAGTAGCCCATAGCAACCGGCTTCAGCTCCATGGGAAGGTAGCAAGTAACAATTTCCCTTCTTATAGACTGTGTTGTCGTGTGTACTATCAATGTGAGGAAGAACCACCAAGTCTCATTGCTTGGGGGAGAAGATCAGCCTGGTCTTTTGACACTTCCTGCCAGCGCTGTGAGGGTTAATATGGCCTCCAAAATGGACTCCGTTACAGTCTTGGTGCGCCGAGGCAAGAAGAAGGTGGGCACCACAGTTCTCAAAGAACTTTTTCACCAATCCTTTGGCAGGGGGAGGAGTCCCTGCTCTGTAGAGGAGGATAAGGAAATGCTGCCACGTGTCAGGAAAAGCCCTCTTGCAGTTTCCCCAGCAGATTGAGGGTTAAACGAATGCCTGTGCATAGAAGTGCCTTCCGGCACTCGCGCACGCGCAATAGCGCCAATAGCGCTAATAGTGCTAACAAACGTACGCGCATGCGCAATAGCGCCAATAGCGCTAACGTGCATACGCGCATGCGCAATAGTGCCACTTGGCGCCAAAGATAGGCTATTTAAAGAAGACTGTTTCAATGCTGCCTTGCTGTCCGGTCTACAGCGTTTCCTGAGACCCCTGCTACCTTGTTACCAGTTTTCCTGTATCCAGTACTTACTTGGCTTGTTCCTGACTTACCTGCTTGCTGCCCGCCCCGATCTTGGCTTGGACTCTGACTATTCTCTTGGTTTGCCCTTCTGTACCTGATCTGCCCGCCAGTACCTTGACCCGGCTTGTCTGCACCTCCCTGCTGTCTGCAACCTGCTACAGGACTACAGTGCACCTCCCTGCCATCTGCATCCTGCTACAGTACTACAATGCACCTCCCTGCTGTCTGCAACCTGCTACAGGACTACAGTGCACCTCCCTGCTGTCTGCAACCTGCTACAGGACTACAGTGCACCTCCCTGCTGTCTGCAACCTGCTACAGGACTACAGTGCACCTCCCTGCTGTCTGCAACCTGCTACAGGACTACAGTGCACCTCCCTGCTGTCTGCAACCTGCTACAGGACTACAGTGCACCTCCCTGCTGTCTGCAAACCTGCTACAGGACTACAGTGCACCTCCCTGCTACCTGCATCCTGCTACAGGACTACAGTGCACTTCCCTGCTGACTACAGGATCCTGCCTTCTACTTCAGTGTTCCAGTCAGGCACTTGTGCCCCTCTGTACTTTCGAGTCCCTGTTCACACCTTCAGGGGTTCTTAAGTCAGAGGCATACGAGAGGCCGTTCTCTGCATTCCGGGCTCCACCCACCAGGTACGTGACACCACGTGTGTCTGATTGTGGGTTAGTGAAAGAGATGGCGCAGTTCATGAGTGAGATGGCGGATTGGCGAAAGTACGCTCCGGGTGTCTGTTTGGGTCCGTGCGATTGAAAACCTGTCCTGACTGACACCGGAGTGCGGTACACACCGAAGAGCAAGCTTACCCTGTATACGGCTGGAGGCTACGGGTCTCTAGGACTTATTTGTGGAAAGTGTTCTGGCCTGACTACACAGTTGAGGCCTTGGATCGTCTGTGGACGCTGTGGAGAGCATCTGTTTGAGGTCGTACCTCCAACTCCACCTCCGTGGATCCTACAAGTTGATTGGGATAAGAATGCTGCCACCCCATCGGGGAGCGATGCCCCAAGCCCGTCGGTTGTCACCCAAGTCGTGCAGGAAGCTGTTACCCCTGTCTCAATGACTACCCCAGGACCCAGTGCACCGATCACTCCTAGAGGCCGATTTTGGGCCCAACTACTCGCACTGATGTCTAAATAGAAGATATACTCTAAGGATAGAACAACTCAATGCATGGGTACATATATTTGTATGTTGATATAGAATATTGTAGATAGGGGGGCGCATGCGCGGCGCGATGCGGAACAGACGTGTCTGCTGAGAGCTCCGTCTGACCGGGATCGCCAGGCCTGATTCCCAGGGCTATTTCGCTTAAAAACCGACCCAAATACTCTAGCACCCCTGAGGAACATAGCGGTGCATGAGATCGAGCAGAAAGAGGAGCAAACGGAGCTCCGGACACTCGTTAACAAACTACCTCCTCGGCCTGGAACAACAGCAGGGGAAGATGTCCCAAAATGGTGCCGGCTCACAGGCTGCATCTATCAGCTCCACACCGTCACACCGTCACACACGCGGCCTAACAAGGAACAACAGCAGGGGAAGATGTCCCAGAATGGCGCTGGCTCACAGGCTGCATCTAACAGCTCCACACCGTCACATATGCAGCCTAACAAGGAATGTGAGTACAATATGCCCCTGACTAAAGCTGACCTAGATGACAGTCTCTCAGCCATCTATGAGAAACTGGCTGACAAAATACAACTTGAACTGCACAAATCAACCAATGCTCTGACACAGGAGATTGCTAGCATAGGAAGCAGGACAGACGTGCTGGAAACAAAACACGATGAACTCTCCCTTGCACACAGTGACCTCAGGAGAGACTATGAAACACTTGCAGACAGCTTCTCCTTTATGCAGGCACACGTGGAGGATTTGGACAATCGCAATCGCAGAAGCAATATTAGAGTGCGTGGGATCCCTGAATCAACCACAGATCTATTCCCTGCGGTGTCTAGAGTCTTCCACATGCTTTTGCCAGACAGGCCCATATCGGCTTTCACCTGCGACAGGATTCATAGAGCACTTCGCCCCAAACCACCCCCTGACAAACCCCCACGCGATATAATATTATGCATGAAAGATTTTCTCACTAAGGAGGACATCATGAGGGCATCCAGAAATACACCAAATATTGAGCTTGATGGTGTCAGATTGCAAATCTACCCTGATATCTCCCCAGCTACCCTCGATCGCAGACGCAGGATGAAGGAGGTCACCACAGTCCTTCAGACAAACAGGATCAAATATCGCTGGGGTTTCCCATTCAAATTATCAGTGATGCATAATGGTACCACACACACAGTATACAACATCATTGAAGGAAAAGATCTTCTTATCAAATTAGGCCTCTTACAGCCAGAACCTCCGAATCGCCTTCCTGCTACACCCCGCTCTTCCCCCATATGGTCTACTCCCTCTTCCCGCCGCAACCAAAGAGAACAGAGAAGATGGCGCCAATCCTCCCAAGACCAAACTTGAAAATTTTGTACACTCTTTTTGCCACATGTTCTGGGATCTTCTAAACACAAAGCAAGAAGACTCATCAAGAAGGGCTCCTGTTTTGTTCTTTTTTGCAATATTTCATCTAAGGTGACTACTCTTATACATCTTTCTCCTCAAGAACCCTCCTGCAACAGCCACACGGACCTGGACTGCGAGAGACTTTTTTTCCTTTTTTTTTTTTTTTTCTCTCCCCCTCCCCCCTATCCAATTTCTCTCTCTCAAATGTTTATTATTGATGCAGATGTTACTATACATTTAAACCCAATTGTTTACAACCCAGGATGTAACTTACCTACTGGGTTCCACTTGAGGTTTTGTTCAAAAGGTTATACTAATTTTGCACCTTAAAGTTTGTTATATAATTTTTACCTGGCTCATCCGCCGCTGCTGGTTTGCCCCCATGCTCCCATCCATAGCCTGGTGCGGATCCTCCATTGCTCTGGATGCCGCGGCAGGCTTGGCATGTGAGTCTAGGACATTTCTTTGTCCACCTTTAAAATTTGCAAGGTCGGATGACTCTCAGTCCTCTGGCCCCCTTAGGTTTTATTACAAACTACAATTTTTCTTTGCCCTGTTGGCATTGTTTCTAAATGTAATAATCTCTGGAAGATTCGACCTATACTCCTTTACAGGTACACACAAGAAGAAATTTAAACATTTACCATACAGTTGTTTCACTAACCCATACTGTAGCTTTTTATTATATGATGTATCTATAGTTTGTGTTGGTTGTTTTGAAATTAGTAATAACTGGATATCTTGCAATATATATCAGGTTTTAATTTACTCCCCATATAGATTCTGTTCTAGCCCAATCAAAATAATCTTCACGTTTACTTCAACTAGAAATGGGTCTTAAGATATTTTCACACAATATTCAAGGATTCAACTCCCCACATAAGCGTAAAAAGGCCTTTAGACATTACAAAAGACTGGGTGCAGACATTATCCTCCTTCAAGAAACCCAATTTTTTACTGATAACCACCCGTGCTACTTCGACAAAACATATAACCAAATGTATTTCACCACATTCTCCAACAAATCCAAGGGGGTTGCGATTTTTATCCGCAACTCTATAATATTTGAGATACAACACATCTATAAAGATATTGACAGCAGATACATTATTCTGAAAGGCACACTGAACAAACGTGCACTTACAATCGCCTCCATATACGCCCCCAACGAGGCTCAAACATCATTTTTTAACAAGTTTTTTGAAACCCTAGACCGCCTTAGCTCCCCCCATATAGTGCTAGGAGGGGACTTTAATCTGGCCGCCCATCCTTCCTTAGATAGAAGTAGAGTCGCCCCTACGACGAAAGCATTTTCTAAATCAATGAATCGCTCACTCAGTAAATTCCAACTAATAGACTCCTGGAGAGCCCATAATATTGGTGTTAGAGCTTTCACCCACTACTCCCACCCACATGACTGTTATGCTAGGCTCGATTATATCTTCACCACCCCCATCATATTGGCAAACTCATCAAGAGCCCGAATCCACCCCTGTCCATGGTCTGACCACGACATGGTTGAATTTGAAACCTCTCATATTGGTCTTGCCCCTACCCCATTTAATTGGCGTCTGAATGACTCGATCTTATCAGACCCATCCACTATTCAGAATATAACCACACACATTGAGGAATACTTTAAGAATAACTCAACTAACGACATCTCCCCCACTACACTCTGGTCTGCACATAAAGCAGTTATCAGGGGACATCTGATTAGTATTACTGCAGCAAAAAACAAAGCTAAACTCACTGACATCAAAAGCCTCACAAAAGACCTAGACCTTCTATATATTAAACTGAACCAATCCCCATCCCCTGAAACCACAAAATTAATACAATCCAAACGTCAAGCCTTAGATACGATTCTGTCAGCAGATACTGAAAAATCCCTCAGATTTTCTAGGGCAAAATTTCTATTACATGGTAACTCTACCTCCACCATGTTCGCAAAAAAAACTTAACCAAGAGCATAAACCTCCTCATATATACAAACTACGCAATCAATCAGGCAACCTAGTCACGCACCCCAAGGAGGTTCTAGACATATTCTCCTCCTTCTATAAAGATCTCCTCTCAGGCCCTCAAACCCAACCTCATCACACCTCAATTAAGTGGCTTGAGAAATTACATCTCCCCACCCTCAACGATCAACAAGCCTGTTCCCTCAATGATCCATGCACAGACACCGAGATCATCAATATAATTAAATCCCTGAAAACCTCAACAGCACCAGGACCAGATGGTTTCTCCTCACTATATTATAAAAAAATTGCTCCCCTTTTAGCCCCTAGATTAACCAAATTATTTAACCATATTTTGATGGGTGGCCAGTTTCCAGAGGATATGCTTTTAGCAAATTTATCCCTTATCCCTAAACCTTTTAAGGATCACACCCTTCCTCAAAATTTTCGCCCCATCTTAGTGCTCAATAATGACTTAAAAATTTTCGGCAGACTTTTGGCTGACAGATTGGCCAAAGTCATTACTTCTCTTATACACATCGACCAAACGGGTTTTATTCCCGGCAGACAGATCACAGATACCATAAGACTTGTCACTAACATAGTACAGGACGCCAACCTCTCCTCCCGCCCGGTCTGCCTTCTTAGCCTTGACATACACAAGGCTTTTGACAGCGTAAGCTGGTCATACCTCAACCACCTACTCCCTAAGTTCGGCATCACTGATAAATTTATCCATGGATTTAATGCTCTTTACCACCTTCCTCAAACCAGAATAAAAACCCCCGGCCACAACTCAGACTTCTTTTCTCTAAGTAGAGGTACCAGACAGGGCTGCCCCCTTTCCCCTCTATTATTCGCATTAGCAATAGAACCCCTAGCCCAAGCTATAAGAAATAACCCTGACATCAATGGATATAGTAAAGGCCCAAATGAATTCAAACTGAGTCTCTATGCAGATGACGCCCTACTATTCCTTACAAACCCTCTCATATCAATACCCAACCTTATATCCGAGCTCAATTCATTTCATACTCTATCAGGCCTAAGTATCAACATCAATAAATGCTCAGCCCTGCCCATCAATCTGCCCCCTAATCTGACCACAAACCTTCAGCAAAATTTCAACTTCATATGGTGCTCTAAATCATTCAGATACCTTGGTATCCAAATCACATCTCACCACAAACTTCTATATAAAACCAACTACACACCTCTTTTTTTAAACATTAGCTCTCTTTTAAAAATTTGGTCCTCTTATCGCATCTCTCTTCTTGGTAGAATATGCGCTTTTAAGATGACGATTCTCCCCAAACTTTTATACTATACAGAATTGAAGCTCTACAAAGAGAAATTAATAAATTTGTCTGGTCTAATAAGAAACCTAGATGTAGCTACTCTCTCATGTTCAGACCCCAAAATAAAGGCGGGCTTGGCCTTCCAAATATTTGGCAATATTTTATAGCAACCAAACTCACACAAATAGCCCAATGGTTTGCCCCCAACTCAAACATCCCATGGCTAAACTTCGAATCAAACTCAATCTCTCCATACTTCATACAGGGCCTATTATGGTCCAATCTAAACTCCCACCACAAAATCCTCAAACTAAATAATATTGTGGCCCACCATCTCCAATTTTGGCTTAAAATCAATAAAACATTTAAACTATCATCAGACACTCCCCCTCTGGCATCCTTTTTAGGAGACCCCAGACTTATACAAAAACATAACAATAATAATTCATTCCCTCACTGGCGTAACAGCGGTCTGACTACCTTAAGATCATTACTCCCATTCAAAACATTCATCTCCTTCCACACCCTTCAATCTAAATGCAACTTTCCCTCTTCCGAACTCACAAATTATCTCCAGATTAGAAACTTCTATACAGAACACTACTCATTAAACATTCAATCTCAAACGACCTTATTTGAACACATCTGTCTAAATTCCCCAAGGGACAAAGGCCTGATTTCTATAATCTATAGATATCTTAACGATATAACGTTACCATAAAAGTCCGGCCCAATGTTACAATGGGAAGCTGATTTAGACATTTCTATCTCCTTAAAATCATGGAATGCCATGACAGATAACCTCTGCAAGTGTAATATTGCAGCTTCATTTAGAGAATCGCCAATGAAACTATTCTCTAGATTATACCTGACACCCTCGAAAATCCACTTCTTCTACCCAACTGCCTCTCCTAACTGTTTTAGGGGCTGTAATGTACCTGGCACATTCCTTCATATATTTTGGAACTGTGTATACCTAGAGCCTATATGGAATGCTGCGGCAAATAAAATAGAATCTATAGCAAAAAAAAAAATCAACCTCTCACCACAATTATGTATACTGTATGCAACAATTCCTGACATACCTATTTCATGTGTTAGACTAACCCATTCCCTAATTAGTTCTATCCAATGGATGATAGCTCTGAACTGGAAATCCCAAAACCTACCCTGGACTCAAGTCCTGTCTAGAATGGATATGCTCAAACTCTCAGAGAGAATCTATCATACCCTACAAGATAGTATGCATACTTTTGATGAAAAATGGTCTTTATGGACTTGTGATTAAAACTTACTATACTTTATTCTGTCTGTAGCATACACTCCTCCAGATGCCATAATATTTCCACTCGCCTCACATTTATGTACTACACAAATTATACTGTATATTGTCTCTTATATACATCATTTTGTACTCAACTGTCTCAACCATCATAACTTTGTAACTCTTTTGTACTGAATCTTCCAATAAAACTTTTGTAAACTAGAATATTGTAGATAGTTTCCTCCATGCACCTATATGGGTGGCAGCATCACATCAGGGGAGTCGTCGGGCACGCCCGGCCCATACGGTCCACAAGGAACAGCACAAGGCAAGATAGATGCACAGTCCTAAGATGTAAAGATGGTATATATAGTCAGGTATACCATGTTGCCATAGAGTATAATATATATATAGTGTATAGCATATAGTGTAATCAAGCGGCAGGAGCTGGCAAGACCAGCAGGCATACAGATTAAAAAGTAGTTGTAATATATGTATTTGTATAATAGAAATAAAGATGATCTAGAAATGAGGCGTATGTAGCCTATAACATAAAATGATGGCTAGAGACTTAATGCAGGGACCCAGTAGGGTAGCTGTAGGTGAAAAAAGAGGAGAAAGTCTGCAGCATATATAACATGTTGCTATATAACATGTGTGAAGATGTTATGATAAGCCTTTTAAAGACTGGGTAAATGAATAATGCCATACAGTTATGGGTTGGAACATATATTCATTCAATGCTCCACTAGTGTGCCAAAAGTGTGAGATAAATATTAAAATATTTAGTGGCTCTAGAGCATAAACAAGATATAGCCAAGTTAAGCACAGCCGTAGGGTACTTACTTTCAAAAACCCCGCCAGTCTGCTCCTGATGGGAGATCAATGTGTATGACAGGGAGGTGAACATTCCCTGGGAATATATGCCAGCTGATAATAAGAGAAAACCGCCCCTAAGGGGCGGGGAAGCTCGTGGAAGAACTTAGTACTTGTAAGAGAGAGAAAGCAGAGGGGAGGACTGCACTAATTGGGTGACTTGCCTCCAACAGCTGACCAAAGTGTCAGCAATGAGGTAATGTGTCGCCCAATGCTAGTTCCCCCGGCGCAATGGCGTCCGGCGTCACCGTACTGATGAGCGCAATGACGTCAGACATCAGAGCGCCGCCGACACGGAAGAAGGGGACGTGACCATGATCTATCCGAGAGTCCGCCGTACAGCGCATGCACGGGCGGCAGAAAATATCGGATCACTGGGCGTCCAGTGTAAGGCCCCACACGTATTATGTGTGCAGCCTACCCGTGTTGGGGGACAACATAGGGCAGGGGGAGACCCTGACGAATGCCTGCTGATAGATGTTTGCCAGGTGGAGTCAAATAGTCACAGTGGACCAAATGATTAAAATGTAGGAGATCAGAAGTGGAAGTGAGGCTAGAAAACAAAAAAATACATACATCATTCGCAACTATTACAATACAATATTTGCAGAATGCAGAATCATAAACAACAGGATGTTATAACTATACATTGCATTTCTATGATAGATGTATGATACAGTAGATTTAAGGATATCAGCAAAGCTTAGGTTTGCCAGAAAGTTGCAATAAACCAACAGTAGAGCGCACCAGGCAGCAACGCACAGTGTATTGATGTGCAAATGTTTGCATGAAACAAAATGAATAAATAGTATATATCAAACAAAGGGAAAAAGAAGATAATTTCCTAGAGATTAAAAAATAAAAATAGAAGGAAGATAGATGCGTCAATATTATGGTATACAGTCGCTACATATCTCCTTCATAGCCGCCTGACGTGAAGCCCTGTAGAAAGGGTTTGAAACTTAAAATCTCGTTCAGACCTGGAGGTGAAGTGGCATTTAAAGTCGAAATCCACCTCATCTCGTGCTGGAGGGGCAACTTGTTTAAATCGCCTCCTCTAGGGGTCTGGTGGAGCCGGTCCAAGACCAAAACTGATATTTTTGGAAAAGAATCCCTGTGGACTGTGGCCATATGTCGTCCCCAGGGAAAATCTGGATTTCTAGTTTTCATTGCTAGTATATGGCGGTACAAGCGTTTGCATAATTTTGGATGGTTTTACCAACATAATAACAGCCACACTCGCACTGTATTAAATACACAACGAATGTGGTCTGACAGTTGGCATAGTGTTTAGAGGAGAATACCCATCCATTGGGGAGATGTGGATTCTTACTTGTATTTATATACCGACAGTAGCAACATGAACCACACGGAAAAGTACCCAGGGTGTTACAGGGGTCTTCACGAGTGGGGCCCCTAAATTCACTCCTGACCAGTCGGTCACCCACCGATGTGGTCCGTCGGAAGGTGACCAGCGGGTCAGGTGACACAAAGGGGCCCACTGTTGGGTCATTGGTCAGAAGGTGCCAGTATTTGGACAGGATATGTCTCAATTGCATATGTTCATTTGAAAAAGTTGTAATTATCCTGGAATAGGGATTTGGCGTAGAGGTGGGTCTACTGGATGATCGTAATAGATCTTGTCTATCACGAGTATTGGCTTTATTAAAGGCTCTTTTCAAGCACTTGTGGCTGTACCCTCTATCTAGAAGGCGGTTTTTAAGGGCTCTGGCTTCTCAAAGGAATTCATCATTGTTGGAGCAGTTACGTTTGATTCTAAGAAATTGACTGTAGGGAATGAAGTTGATTAGTGGTTTTGGGTGAAAACTGTCAGAGTGTAAAATGGGTGTGGGTGTGCGATGAAGTTTACAAGTTAGAAAATTATTGGGATCTTTAAATATTTCAAGATCTAAAAATGTTAAGGATCTATGGCCGTGGACCATCGTAAATTTCAAATTAAATGCGTTGTTATTCAAAGTGGTTAGCAGGGTATGGAGTAATTCAATAGGCCCCTCCCATAGGACAAAGATGTCGTTGATGTACCTGCGCCACAACATGATGTGGCGCAGGTACAAAGAGAGATCCTCATCCTCCATTAAGGCTCTTTCCCATTCCCCCAGGTACAGATTGGCGTAGCCAGGGGCATAACAAGTGCCCCTGGCTACGCCCTGCACCTGGAGGAAGTACTGGTCATGAAAACTGAAAACATTATGTCATATTGAATGTTATAATAAGAATATCCTTGCTAAAAAAGAAATTAAAATTTTACGTGACAAACAGGCCTTCCCTGAAGGCCGTGCCTACAAATGGCATCAGCAGACCAAAAATAGAACATACCAACGTCAGCAGGCACATTATAATTATCAATCAGAGTCCTCTGATACTTCCTCTATGGCCTCCAATATATCACAACCTTTCTTTAAAGATACCAAACGTACAAGAAAACCCAAAAGACATAGAGAAGGAGGGAGTTTTGAAGGGAAACCTAAACGCAGTCAGGGAAACCGGACACGTAAAACACCAACTAAAACACCTACTTCAACTCCACAGCCAGTGGGGAACCCAACGGTTCCAATTCATGCAAGTACAATCATTAAAGATAACGCATCATTGACGAATGTAAGGATCCCAAGTTTATTTCAGCCAAAAAACTCAGGTACTTCCCCAGCCCCCCCAATGTAGGAACCAGCACAGTACAACCCATTCCCCAGTACAATATTATCAACCTCTCAACTTATGCCCTTAGAGCAGACGAAACATCCGTTCTGGCTAGGGGACTTACTTTTTGCCCCAACCATAAAATTAACAAATTTAAAACAATAAAAGACTTACACCTTTTTACACGTAAACTTCAGCTAAAAAGCATGTTCGATACTGTTTGTCAGGAAAGGGTCCATCCGCTGGTAAGATATATCGTTTGGCGTGCAGTACTGGGGTCCACCAGCAAGTGTCTCCTGGCAGTTTTGAACTGTCAGGAGAATATTTCCCTGCTGGTGTCATTTCACCTTTTGGCCGCAGTACTGACGTCCACCAGCGGATGGATCCTGGCAGTATGGAGCAGACAACACTCCCTGCGCTCAGGTGTTACTTGAAGACAATTATGGTCAGTCACATAAATACCCGGCAAGCCCTCACATGCTTGCCTTGGTATCTTTCTTCCTTGCGCCCTGACCTGTTACCCGGAACCTGTATCCTGTATCTGTAACCTGTATCTCCTGTATCTGAACCTGAACCTGAGCCTGCTCCTGAGCCTGTATCCTATCCCATCCATATCCCATCCATTATCTCCCTCTCCTACCTGCCCTTGTTCAGTTGCTTATCTCCTGTGTATGACCTTGGCTTGGCTAAACGTTTATGTTTCTGGTATATCCATTGTCCTGCTGACCTGCTGTGTATGACCCTGGCCTGGCTGACATCTGTGATTCCGGTACTGCCCCTTGCTGTATATATTGTTGTTTGTGGTGGGTTGTTGTGTTGGTTTGCACTGTTTGTATTTTCTGAATTATCACCTATTTTAATAAATATTATTATTATTATATACTTACATGCGTTTTGAGTTATCTCTGTGCAGTCCACACAGTCTGGTCTACTAGTCTCCTGACACTGCTGATGTGGATTCAAGTACCTTCCGATCCCTTAAGGAACGGCAGGCACTGAATGACTTAAACGCACTTTTAGAGGAGAGTGATATCGTGACCTCATAGACACGATAAATTTGGAATCTCTCCTTAATTCATCTACCAGTGCTAATACTAGGGATCTGACATATTCTAAATTGAAGAAAAAATCTGATTTGTACCCCTCTCCAAGTACCAATCAAGGCATATCCACGTTTTTAAAATGATCAACTCAGGAGATTAAAGATATGAATGCAAATACAACCTTCTCTGATAATTCAACAACTAAAGAAAAACACGCCCTTAATGCACTAGCAAACAATCCTAATTTGGTTATTAAACCCTCAGATAAGGGCGGGAATATTGTATTGATGAATAATGATAACTACATATCGATGTGTATGCAAATACTCAATAACACCGAATGGTACAGACCCATTAAGTTTGAAACAATCACTCTATTCAACGAGGAATTCTATATCCTCGTAGATAAAGCACTCAATAACAACATAATCCCTAACCAACTATGGAAATTCATCCGTACCCCCTTCCCTATTATCCCTACATTCTATTCCCTTCCCAAAATTCACAAAAATAAAAAAGACCCTCCGGGCAGACCCATTGTGTTGGGTAACGGATCTATTACCGAGAACCTCTCCAAAGTGGTAGACGAACATCTGAGACCCCTCGTATCCTCCCTACCATCATATGTAAAAGACACGATTCATTTACTTCAAATCATTGATGGGGTCCAGGTAACCGATCAGACTATCCTGGTCTCCATCGATGTAGAAACATTATATAGCTCAATACCTCATGATAAAGGGCTAATTTGTATCCAAAAAATCTTATCACAAACCATCCCTTCCAAGAAACCATTCAATGAATTCATATTGTTGGCACTCGACTTTATACTCCGACATAATGTTTTCAGTTTTCATGACCAGTACTTCCTCCAGGTGCAGGGCGTAGCCAGGGGCACTTGTTGTGACGCCGGACGCCATTGTGCCGGGGGAACTAGCATTGGGTGACACATTACCTCATTGCTGACACTTTGGTCAGCTGTTGGAGGCAAGTCGCCCAATTAGTGCAGTCCTCCCCTCTGCTTTCTCTCTCTTACAAGTACTAAGTTCTACCACGAGTTTCCCCGCCCCTTAGGGGCGGAATTCTCTTATTATCAGCTGGCATATATTCCCAGGGAATGTTCACCTCCCTGTTATACACCTTGATCTCCCATCAAGAGCAGACTGGCGCGGTTTTTGAAAGTAAGTACCCTATGGCTGTGCTTAACTTGGCTATATCTTGTTTATGCTCTAGAGCCACTAAATATTTTAATATTTATCTCACACTCTTGGCACACTAGTGGAGCATTGAATGAATATATGTTCCACTTTGGCTTAGTATGTTTCTATTTTCACACACTTTTTAGACTATATATTACAACTGCACAGGAAATCCCTGAAGAAGGAATTAACACCCACAATATTCCGAAACATGCTGGATCTTTCCATATGTATCATGTATGCATGTGTTCTTTACTATTAGAACCCTCATGATTATGATATAGTGCAGTTACTGTATACTATACTTCTTTGTTTTTAATTTTCTATTTGTGTGCAATTTTGAATAAAGTTAATATTTTTACATACTCTGATTCTTCCTACTATCATACATATTCCTACTCCCCGTTTCCCTCCCACCCGTACAATCCCTGGGGTCTTTTTCCTTTAAATATTTTTTGCTCATATTTTTTTGGGATGAGGTGAGGGGTGATCGATACTCCTTATTACAGGGCTTGACAAATTTGCTTGGAATCTAGGAGCCAGCTAAAAAAGTTAGGAGCCAGGTTTTTTTTTTTTTTTTTTTAAACGACCGACAAAGCTTTATTTTCAATATAAAAATTAACCAATCTTAAATTTACACAGAGACGACTAGAACGAATGCGACTGCTTTTTTTCCTGCCATGCAGGGACACAAGACCACCATATCCCCGCTAAGGATCCAATCAGGTCCACCTGAAAAACTGACAGGGGAACCTGATCAGACAGCGCGTGTGAAAGGGGCCAAGCAGGGAGATGACAAATAATAAATTAATTTTAATTAACCACTTCCTTCCCGCAGGACGACTATATACGTCCTGTCTTTGAAGAGAAATACCATTGTTATGGTAGCAGCTAGCTACCATAACGCCGGTATCTTCTTCAAGAGCCGGCGGTTCTCTTTCAGATAAAAGTGGTCTCTGCAGCAGATTCGCAGCGAGATCACTTTTATCGGCGGCAGGAGAGGGCCCCCCCTACCGCCGCACTCCGGTGCCCTTCACCGCTTACCGTGGCCGTCGGTAACGGCGGAGGTGATCCGGATCTGTCCCTGGCCTGACATGGAGACGAGTGAGAGGAAGATGGCCCCCCCCCCGCCCATCTCCAAGTCATTGCAGGGCGGAAGCGTCGTCAAATCGTTACTTCCACCCATAGCTCTTAAAGGGACATTTTTTTTTCAAATGACAATTTTTTTTTTTTTTTTAATGCATTTTAGTGTAAATATGAGATCTGAGGTCTTTTTGACTCCCAGATCTCATATTTAAGAGGTCCTGTCATGCTTTTTTTCTATTACAAGGGATTTTTACATTCCTTGTAATAGGAATAAAAGTGACTTTTTTTTTTTTTTTTTTTTAAAAGAACAGTGAAAAAATTAAAATGAAAATAAATAAGAAAACATTTTTTTTAAATGTGCCCCATCCCTTGTAATAGAAATAAGTGACACATTTTTTTTTTCTTTTAAAACAGTGTAAAAATAAAAAATAAAAAGTAAAATATATAAGAAAAAAAAATAATTTTTTTAAACGCGCCCCGTCCCGCCGAGCTCGCTTGCAGAAGCTAACGCATATGTGAGTAGCGCCCGCATATGAAAGCGGTGTTCAAACCACACGTGAGGTATCACCACGAACGTTAGAGCGAGAGCAATAATTCTAGTCCTAGACCTCCTCTGTAACTCAAAACATGCAACCTGTAGAATTTTTTAAACGTTGCCTATGGAGATTTTAAAGGGTAAAAGTTTGTTGCCATTCCACGAGCGGATGAAATTTTGAAGCGTGACATGTTGGGAATCAATTTACTCGGCGTAACATTATCTTTCAAAATATAAAAAAAATTGGGCTAACTTTACTGTTTTCTTATTTTTTAATTAAAAAAAGTATTTTTTCCCAAAAAAGTGCGCTTGTAAGTCCGCTGCGCAAATACGGTGTGACAGAAAGTATTGCAATGACCGCCATTTTATTCTCTAGGGTATTAGAATAAAAAATATATATAATGTTTGGGGGTTCTAAGTAAAGGGAAGGAGATGAGCGGGCAGTGAAAACAGGCAGGGGAAGCTCCATTAGCATTGGTGGTTGTCTTGTAATACCAACGGCCACCACCAGAGGGCGCCCGATTGCAGAAGGAACCATAGGACTGCAGTAGGCCGCAAAGCCGGGGCCTCAATTACCGGCGCGGCCCAACGCGATCGCGCCGGGAGGGGGGGGGGTGTCGAACGGACACAGGATACCCCAGCTGTGCCGCCCCAGGCGCCAGGTCGCTAATTCTAGTCGCAAATGCGACCTGGCGCCCGGGGTTTGTCGAGCCCTGCCTTATTAGACTCTCGGTCTATTAGATTGTCTATTAGACCTACTTGGTAGTCCAACTACATTCATTAGTTTATCTTGTCAGATGGTAAAGCTGCCCATTCCTCTTGGCAAAAAGCCTCCAGTGAGGCTTTTGCATTTGAGATCTCCCCGGAGTGGCTCAATGATATTGAGGTCAGGAGACTGAGATGGTCACTCCAGAACCTTCCCTTTATTCTGCTGTAGTCAATGACAAGTCGACTTGGCCTTGTGTTTTGGATCATTGTCATGTTGGAATGTCCAAGTACATCCCATGCGCAGCTTCCTGGCTAATGAATGCAAATGTTCCTCAAGTATTTTTTGATTACATACTGCATTCATCTTGCAATCAATATTGACCAAATTTCCTGTGCCTTTGTAGCTCACACATCCCCAAAACATCAGCGATCCGCCTCTGTACCTTTCATCATAGGCCTTGTTGACTCCTCTCCAAATGTAGCGTTTATGGTTGTCACTCCAAATGACTTTGTGCCAGGAGGTTTGAGGCTTGTCTCTGTGCTGTTTGGAGTATTGTAAGGGGGATACTTTGTGGCATTTACCTAGTAATGGCTTTCTTCTGGCAACTCGACCATGCAGCCCATCTTTCTTCAAGTGCCTCCTTATTGGAGGAGGAGCTGCAGAGATCCACAGCTCAGGTGGGTGAATCTGTCCACAGGACAACTATTAGTCCTGCACTCCACAAATCTGACCTTTATGGAAGAGTGGCAAGAAGAAAGCCACTGTTGAAAGAAAGCCATAAGAAGTCCCGTTTGCAGTTCGCAAGAAGCCATATGGGGGACACAGCAAACATGTGGAAGAAGGTGCTCTGGTCAGATGAGACCAATATTGAACTTTTTGGCCTAAAAGCAAAATGCTATGTGTGGTGGAAAACTAACATCACCCTGAACACACCACCCCCACCATGAAACATGGCGGTCGCAGCATCATGTTGTGAGGATGCTATTCTTCAGCAGGTGCAGGGAAGCTGGTCAGAGTTAATGGGAAAATGGATGGAGCCAAATACAGGGCACTCTTAGAAGAAAACCTGTTAGAGTCTGCAAAAGACTTAAGACTGAGGCAGAGGTTCACCTTCCAGCAGGACTGTCAGGGACGTGCCGGTGCCTTTCGGGGGGAATATGTGTGTGCGCATGCGCACGCGGGGTCGTCCAGAGTCATACAACATTGTTCTCCCACTGGTGTGCACCAGCGCGCTCCCGTGCGCGTTAGCGCTGTTTGGCGCCAAGGTGCCTTTAAAAGTGTGACAGCTGCACTCATGCGGTGCTGTTCGTCTGCAGCTTCGTACCTGTGATCCTGTATCTGCCTGCTGATTATTATTACTGTTATCGACCCGGCTACGTCTGACTCTTCTGCTATCTCCAATCCGACCCGGCCTGCCTGACTCTGCTATCTTTTTGTGACCTGTTGCCGAACTCCTGCTTGCCTGACTACTCTGTTATTACCCATTTGCATCATCTACCTGATCTCCTGCCAAACCGGACTGTCTGACTCTGCCTTTGCCTGTGCCTTGTATTGCTGCATCCCGGCCTTCTCATCCAGCTCCAGGTGTTGCTGCTCCATTACCTCCCACCTGCCAGTCTCCTGATCCTCTTCTGCCTGCCAGCATCTGCAGCTCAGCCATCCCTGAGGGTTCTCTACTCAGCTTCTGTCCTGGCCTCTGCAAAACCTTCACCAGGCACTCCTACCCACTGTGCTCACGAGACCACTGTTCCCACTCCAGTGGCTCCTGAACCAGCGTTGTAAGAGGGGTCTTCTCCTACCAGTCGGGCTCAACTACCAGGTACCTAACAGTATGAACAGCCATGACTGAGCCTGCAGGAGAGACCTCCCCTATAAAGGAGATTTGCACGCATCTTGGAAGACTCTGCAGGATAGCTACACCAGATTAGAGGGACAAGTTCTGAACCTTACTGGTCCTGGTAATATGGCCTCCACCTCAGCGGCCGCCCCAACACAGACTGTCTCATCTCCCTCTGTGGTAATGCTTCCACCTGAGCCAAGGGTTCCCATTCCTGAAAGGTTTTCTGGAGACCGAACCAAGTTCCGGGCTTTTCGCAGTGCTTGTCAGCTTTACTTTGCCCTACAACCCCGGACCTTTTCTCTGGAGGCCACTAAGGTGGGGTTTGTGATATCTCTCTTACAAGGAGAACCCCAGACCTGGGCTCACCGCCTACTTGAAACAGACTCTGTACAGATCCAGTCCTTGCCTTCCTTCTTCGAGGCTATGGCTCAGCTTTATGAAGATCCTCAGTGGACTGCTACAGCTGAGTCAGCTCTGTTCGCGCTCCAGCAAGGCCGCAGACCGGCTGAGGACTATGTCATGGACTTCACGTTGGAGCGCGGACACTGAATGGAACAATGCAGCCTTACGCCACCAATTCCGCATGGGCTTGTCCGAGGGCCTGAAGGATGAGCTTGCTCGGGTTGGTATGCCTGATACCCTTGAGGATCTTATCGCCCTGACAATTCAGATTGATCGTCGCCTCCGTGAACGTCAGTCTGAACGTTCTTCCCAGCAAACCCGCCCAGGGTGGATGACCACAAGAGTTCCAACTCCTGCTTCCCGTTACTCACTTCCAACCTGCTTAAACCGGGCTACTTCAACATCTGATGCTCCCGAACCCATGCAGTTAGGGCTGATGCGATCTACCTTGTCTCCAGAAGATCGAGCACGCCGACGCCAGCTGAATCTCTGCCTTTACTGTGGTGGAGCAGGCCACTATGTGCACAGCTGCCTGGCTAAGACCCGTAAGTGTCCACTTTCTGTTCCTGCCAGTTTATCTGCCTTGACCGCTAATACAACCCAACTTGCTCTCCCTCTCTCGTTACAGCTCCAGGAAAGGACAATTCAAGTCAACGCTATCATTGATTCCGGGGCGTGCTGTTGCTTTATAGACTCTGTCTTTGCCACCCAACAAGATATTCCCCTCCAGGACAAAACGCATAAACTTTCAGTTTTCTTGGCTGATGGGTCCCACATTAAATCTGGGCAAGTCTCTCAGGAAACCCTTCCTCTGCCTGTCACCAGTTCTTCTCAGCATAAAGAAATTCTAACCTTGGACGTCATCTCTTCCCCGCTATTCCCAATTATTCTGGGCATGCCCTGGCTCCAGGCCCATAACCCTCACGTCAATTGGACTACCGGTGAGGTGAAGTTTTTGTCATCCTATTGTCAAGAACATTGTTTACATAAGCTTTCCAGATCTTCAGCCACCGTACTATGTATGGACATAGATCAGGACTTACTTCAAACCATACCGGAGCCCTATCAGGAGTTTGCTGATGTGTTCAGCAAAAAGGGAGCAGACTCCTTGCCACCCCATCGCCCTTACGATTCCCCATTTGAGCTTCTTCCTGGGGCCGAAATCCCTTTCGGGCGCATCTTTCCCTTATTTGAAAAAGAGCAAGAAGCATTAAAGTTGTATATTAACGAGAATCTGGAAAAAGGATTTATTCGCCCCTCTACCTCCCCAGCTGGTGCCGGAATATTTTTTGTCTCTAAAAAAAGATCAGACCCTTCGTCCATGTGTGGACTATCGGGAGCTAAACAAAGTCATGGTTAAGAACCGCTACCCGTTGCCCTTGATACCTGAACTGTTTCAAAAGCTGAGATCTGCCATCATCTTTACCAAATTGGATTTAAGAGGAGCCTACAACCTGGTCCGCATTTGGGCCGGGGATGAATGGAAGACGGCTTTCCGGACTCGTTTTGGGCATTATGAGTACTTAGTCATGCCCTTTGGCCTATGTAATGCTCATGCCACATTTCAGCATCTTATCAATGACCTATTCAGAGACTTTCTAGACATCTTTGTAATCGTCTATCTATACGATATTTTGATTTTCTCTCAATCAACACCGGGAACATGTTCGCAGAGTCTTGGGCCGATTTCGTCTGCACGGATTATACGCAAAAGCAGAGAAATGCGAATTTGAACAGAAGAGCATTCAGTTTTTGGGATTAGTGATCTCCCCAACCGGTATCAAAATGGATCCTCAGAAGGTATCCGCCGTGCTAGACTGGCCAGTTCCCCTGGATAAGAAGGGAGTGCAACGTTTCATAGAGTTTGCAAATTTTTACAGGAAATTCATCAAGGGGTTTTCCGCCATCATCTCACCCATTACGCAATTAACCAAACAGAACTGTCACTTTCACTGGAGCCCGGAGGCCCAGGACGCCTTTGAAAAACTTAAAAGGCGCTTCACTTCAGCCCCAATTCTCAGTCATCCTGACCCGTCGTTACCTTTTATCCTGGAAGTTGATGCTTCCAAAGTGGCCGTGGGAGCAGTCATCTCTCAGCAGCAGGGCAACAAAGACCTAATGCATCCCGTGGGATTTCTCTCTCGAAAACTCTCTCCAGCTGAACGGAATTACGTCCTAGGTGATCGGGAACTACTCGCTATCAAAACAGCGTTGGAGGAGTGGAGGTATCTGTTAGAGGGCGCTGTCCATCCGGTATTAATATATACCGATCACAAAAATTTCGAATATTTGAGATCTGCCAAACGATTGAAACCTCGACAAGCCCGCTGGGCCTTATTCTTTACACGTTTTTGATCCCATATTACATACCGGCCAGGAACAAAGAATATCAAACCAGACGCGTTGTCACGCATGTTCGACTACCCTAAGGACTTATCTGTACCTGATACCATTCTGCCTGCAAACAGCTTTTTACTCCTTTAGACAGATCTTCTGTCCCTGATCAGGGAAGCATCCCCAGATTCTTCAAGCCTCCAGGGAATCACCTTAACGCCTCGAGATGGGTTATTGTGAAGAGGAAGCCAAATCTTTGTTCCGGAGAACGTTCGAGTCAAGGTACTAACCCTACTTCACGACCATCCACTTGCAGGACATTTTGGGGTCCGTAAGACTCTTGAACTCGTGCAACGCACGTTCTGGTGGCCCAATTTGAAGGAGTTCTGCAGGAAGTTAGTCAGCTCTTGCCCTGTCTGCATCCAGAATAATACCACAAGGAACCGAGCCTGGTGACTGCTAAGATTTCTTCTACCAGTACCTGACAGACCCTGGAGGATGATAGCAATGGACTTCATAGTCGAACTACCATGCTCAGAAGGGTGTTCAGCGATCTTTGTGGTCGTCGACCGCCTGTCTAAAATGGCCCATTTTGTACCTTTGAAGGGAACACCTTCTGCTGTGGAAACGGCCCGTGTGTTCATTAAAGAGATCGTCAGGCTGCACGGAGTCCCTGAGAATATAATGTCTGACAGGGGGGGTGCAGTTCACCTCACGTTTCTGGAAGGCCCTGTGTGAAATCTTGAAAATCGAACTAGCTCTGTCCTCAGCATATCATCCCCAAACTAACGGGCAAACTGAAAGGACAAATCAGACTCTAGAGCAGTACATTAGATGTTTTACATCTTTTGTACAGGATGATTGGGTGTCCCTGCTGCCCCTAGCAGAATTTGCGTATAATAATGCAAGCCACTCTGCCACCGGTCAGTCCCCCTTCTTTGCCAATTATGGTTTTCATGTATCCTTTTTACCTGATTTACTTCCAGAATCCTCAGTTCCAGCGGTCCAGGACACATTGCAGTTTCTCAGCCACAATAACCGGGTATTACAGGAGGCGGTATCCAAGGCACAAGCAGACAGTAAGAGGACCTTTGATCAGAAGAGAAGAGGGGATCTGAACCTTCAGCTTGGTGATAAGGTATGGCTGTCTACGAATAACATTAAGTTGACTTGTCCTTCCAAGAAGTTTGCACCTAAGTTTATTGGTCCTTTTTCGGTTAAAAGGAAAATCAATGAAGTGTCTTATGAACTATGTCTGCCTGATTCCCTTAAAATTCACCCAGTGTTTCATGTATCACTGTTGAAACCTGCCGTGCCTGATCCTTTCCCTGATAGGGGTACCAGGGCCCCCGAACCTGTCCTGGTGGATGAAAGTGAGGAGTATGAGATGGAAGCCATCCTCAATTGCAGGAAAAGACTGGGGCAAGTACAATTTTTAATAAAATGGAAAGGGTATGGTCCAGAAAACAATTTATGGGAACCTGACAGCAATATCCATGCTAAACGCTTAATCCGTGCTTATTTTTCTGCTCACCCTGAAAAGAAAAGTTACCTGGGCATCCGGAGGCTGCCCCTTGGGAGGGGGCAATGTCAGGGACGTGCCGGTGCCTTTCGGGGGAATATGCGTGTGCGCATGCGCACGCGGGGTCTGTCCAGAGTCATACAACAGAGTTCTCCCACTGGTGTGCACCAGCGCGCTCCCGTGCGCCCGTGCGCGTTAGCGCTGTTTGGTGCCAAGGTGCCTTTAAAAGTGTGACAGCTGCACTCATGCGGTGCTGTTTGTCTGTGTTCCTGTATTTGCCTGCTGATTATTATTACTGTTATAGACCCGGCTACGTCTGACGCTTCTGCTATCTCCAATCTGACCCGGCCTGCCTGACTCTGCTATCTTTTTGTGACCTGTTGCCAAACTCCTGCTTGCCTGACTACTCTGTTATTACCCATTTGCATCATCTGCCTGATCTCCTGCCAAACCGGACTGTCTGACTCTGCCTTTGCCTGTGCCTTGTATTGCTGCATCCCGGCCTTCTCATCCAGCTCCAGGTGTTGTTGCTCCATTACCTCCTACCTGCCAGTCTGCTGATCCTCTTCTGCCTGCCAGCATCTGCAGCTCAGCCATCCCTGAGGGATCTCTACTCAGCTTCTGTGCCGGCCTCTGCAAAACCTTCACCAGGCACTCCTACCCACTGTGATCACAAGACCACTGTTCCCACTCCAGTGGCTCCTGAACCAGCGTTGTAAGAGGGGTCTTCTCCTATCAGTCGGACTCAACTACCAGGTACCTAACAAGGACTATGACCCTAAACATACTGCCAGAGATACAATGGAATAGTTTAGATCAAAACATATTCATGTGTTAGAATGGCCCAGTCAAAGTCCAGACCTAAATCAAATTGAGAATCTGTGGCAAGACTTGAAAATTGCTATTCACAGACGCTCTCCATCCAATCTGACAGAGCTTGATCTATTTTGCAAAGCAGAATGGGCAAAAATGTCACTCTTTAGATGTGCAAAGCTGGTAGAGACATTCCCAAAAAGACTTTCAGCTGTAATTGCAGTGAAAGGGGGTTCTACAAATTATTGACTTATGCCGCGTACACACGGTCGGACTTTTCGACCGGACTGGTCCTACGGACGCTGACTGACCAAATCCGGCGGAGAATCAGATCGTGTGTGGGCTCCACCGGACCTTTAGCGGACTTTTCCAGTTGCAAATCTGATGGACTTTAGATTTGGAACTTGCTTCAAATCTTTACGTCGTAACTCCGCCGGACCCAGAAATCCGCTCGTCTGTATGCTGGTCCGACGGACAAAAACCGACGCTAGGGCAGCTATTGGCTACTGGCTATCAACTTCCTTATTTTAGTCCGGTGTATGTCATCACGTACGAATCCATCTGACTTTTGTGTGATCATATGTAGTTAAGTCCATTCGTTAGAAAGTCCGCCGCACGTCTGCCAAAAGTCCGTCGAAAGTCTGTCGGACGGGCTGTCGGACTTTTGTAGCCGAAAAGTCTGACCGTGTGTACGCGGCATAAGAGGGGCTGAATACAAATGCATGCCACACTTTTCATATATTTTATTTGTAAAAAATTTTGAAAACCATTTATCATTTTGCTTCCACTTCACAATGATGTGCCACTTTGTGCTGGTCTATCACATACAATCCCAATAAAATACATTTATGTTTGTGATTGTGACATGACAAATTGTGGAACATTTCAAGGGGTATAAATACTTACCCAAGGCGCTGTATATATATGTATATGTGTATATATATATATATATATATATATATATATATATATATATATATATATATATATATGTATATATATACACAGTATCTCACGAAAGTGAGTACACCCCTCACATTTTTGTAAATATTTTATTATATCTGTTCATGTGACAACACTGAAGAAATGACACTTTGCTACAATGTAAAGTAGTGAGTGTACAGCTTGTATAACAGTGTAAATTTGCTATCCCCTCAAAATAACTCAACACACAGCCATTAATGTCTAAACCACTGACAACAAAAGTGAGTACACCCCTAAATGAAAATGCCCAAATTGGGCCCAATTAGCCATTTTCCCTCCCCAATGTCATGTGACTCATTAGTGTTACAAGGTCTCAGGTATGAATGGGGAGCAGGTGTGATAAATTTGGTGTCATTGCTCTCATACTGGTCACTGGAAGTTTAACATGGCACCTCATGGCAAAGAACTCTGAGGATCTGAAAAAAAGAATTGTTCCTTTACATAAAGATGGCCTAGGCTATGAGAAGATTGCCAAGACGCTGAAACAGAGCTGCAGCACAAGGGCCAAGACCATACAGAGGTTTAACAGGACAGGTTCCCCTCAGAACAGGCCTCGCCATGGTCGTCCAAAGAAGTTGAGTACACGTGCTCAGCATCATATCCAGAGGTTGTCTTTGGGAAATAGACATATGAGTGCTGCCAGCATATTGCTGCAGAGGTTGAAGGGGTGCGGGGTCAGCCTCTCAGTGCTCAGACCATATTCCGTACACTACATCAAATTGGTCTGCATGGCTGTCATCCCAGAAGGAATCCTCTTCTAAAGATGATGCACAAGAAAGCCCGCAAGCAGTTTGCTGAAGACAAGCAGACTAAGGACATGGATTACTGGAACCAAGATAAACTTATTTGGTTCAGATGGTGTCAAACGTGTGTGGCTGCAACCAGGTGAGGTTTATAAAGACAAGTGTGTCTTGCCTACAGTCAAGCATGGTGGTGGGAGTGTCAAGGTCTGGGGCTGCATGAGTGCTGTCGGCACTGGGGAGCTACAGTTCATTGAGGGAACTATGAATGCCAACATGTACTGTGACATATTAAAGCAGAGCATAATCCCCTCCCTGCGAAGACTGAGCCGCAGGGCAGTATTCCAACATGATCACGACCCCAAACATACCTCCAAGACGACCACTGCCTTGCTAAAGAAGCTGAGGGTAAAGGTGATGGACTGGCCAAGCATGTCTCCAGACCTAAACCCTATTGAGCATCTGTGGGGTATCCTCAAACGGAAGGGTGGAGGAGTGCAAGGTCTCTAACATCCACCAGCTCTGTGATGTTGTCATGGAGGAGTGGAAGAGGACTCCAGTGGCAACCTGTAAAGCTCGGGTGAACTCCATGCCCAAGAGGGTTAAGGCAGTGCTGGAAAATAATGGTGGCCACACAAAATATTGACACTTTGGGCCCATTTGGACATTTTTACTTGGGAGTGTATTCACTTTTGTTGCCAGCGGTTTAGACATTAATGGCTGTATGTTGAGTTATTTTGAAGGGACAGTAAATTTACACTGTTATACAAGCTGTACACTCACTACTTTACGTTGTAGCAAAGTGTACTTTCTTCAGTGTTGTCACATGAAAAGATATAATAAAATATTTACAAAAATGTGAGGGGTGTACTCACTTTTGTGGGATACTGTATATATACACATTTAGAAATATATATACATTTTTAAGCAGGGGCCCTAGATAATAAAATGGGTGTTGCAATTATTATGTCACATGGTATTTATGCTGCGGTTTCTCAAATGCAGCTTTTTTCAGAAAAAGTATACTTTAGTGAATTTTATTTCACAATGTTTAGAGGTACTGTTGGTTGGAATACATTGTTCATGTATTTTGTGCAACAACTACATCATTCAGTAGATGGCAGTGTTTATAAGTTTGTAGCTGCTCTATGGTAAACTCTATGTCTGTTCTTTGTATAATAAAGTTTCCTGTTTCCTGTCTGCAGTTAAGCAGCAGTAAAGGCCATGTTGACTGTGCACTTTCTGTTCTGTGGGGCTTTATATAGAAGTTCAGTTACACAGAAGGCTCGGCACTAGAATTATCACTCTTGCGATGACATTTGTGGCAATACCACACGTGTGGTGGGATCTCAGTTCACATATGTGTGCAGGACATTTGCACGTGAGCACAGGGAGATATGGCACTTTACATATTTTATTATGTATTTTATTTGAATTTACTTTTTACCACTGTACCTTTTTTTTTATTTGATCAACTGTATCGCCATCACAAGGGATGATAAATATCTCTTGTGATGGCATGGGCCATGACAGGTCCTCTTTATCCAGAGATCTGAGGTCTACTAGAGCCCATATCTCTCCTCTGACCTCCAAAGTATCTGATCAAATCTGGGTCGGTTTGATCAGATACTTTCATTAGACTGAAAACCGAAGTGACAAAATCCTCATCGCTTCTGGTTTCTGATCTCACAGGAACAAGGTCACTTCCCCTCTCTCTTTACAGGTCACTAGATGCCACAAACTGGAGTTGTTCCGGGCACCCCAATGGGATGGGAGAACCTGAGAAAAGTGGTGGCGGTGGACCCCCTTTCGCAACCTGTAAAAATGATTGAAAGGCACTATAGCTGCTTGAATCATTTCTACATTGAAAGGGAATTGCCGGTTGAAAATTCTGATACTGAGATGATGCCTGTAGCTGTAGGAACCATCCCAGTATAACCACTTCAATATGAGGATGTCATATGACATCCTACGGGCAGGAAGTGGTTAAAAATTGTTAGTATTTTGAACAGTACGTGCTTTATTACTTTTATAGAAAGACCCCTCCGTGTGTTTTTGATCGCATAGATATTGGTTGCTTCTTTTCTCTGCTGGTTTATTTCCTTTTTCATCTGAGGATGTACTGCCTATTCTGTAGTCCTGTTTAGATCCCTAAAAGTGTTGAATTATGCTTCACATCTACCTCTCGACTCTTACCCATCTCTATCAAATTTTCCTCACTGTGTGCTTAATTCCTTTCTTTTCCATTTGTCTTTTATAGGACCTATGTGTCACTGTGCCATTAGAAGACAAGGTGACATTGAGGGCTTGTATCTTCAGGGCCCTACAGAACATCAGAAAAACTATTTCTGTAGTTTATGCATGCATGTAGAGTCAGTAGTATTGGATCACATTTTGAACAATGGCAGGCACTGTAGGGAGCAGTCTGGATGTACCGTATAAAGATAACTCATACAAATGAAATCTGTAGGCATTTTCAAGGCTTACACTAAGCTTCAAGCAGCTTTTTTATACCCTTAAAGCTCTATTCAAGCTGACACTTTTTTTAGTTTTTTTTATTTTTTATTTTGCTGTCTGTCATCCCATTGGAGAAGCATTCTTCCACTTTTTGTCTCTTGACTGCTGGACAAGAAATGAGGAAATCAAAAATGAAAGTCAGATTTTTTTTTTATTTATTTACCGTAAATCGGATTTTATTTTTTATTTTTATCAAGTTTATTTTATTAAAATGCTTTTAGAATAAAAACCTATGTAAAAATAGTTTTCTGTTTAGGATACACCCATATTTTAGTTTATTTTGCATGGAATGGAGTTTAGTTATGTAGCTGCATGAGGCTTTATATATTGCACAATATTTACATTTTTGGTAAACTCATTCAATGAATCCAAGCTTTGCAAGCTGAGATAACATGCACTGCATTGATGCATTCACGCAATTTCACGGTAACCATGAGATAAAACAAAGTTCAGGAATATTCCTTTTCCCATTGTTTTGCAAATCTATGTACACTACAAACTGTATGATTAAATGTGGGCATGTGCTAGGAGTATGTATGTGTGGTTTTCTTGAGAAATGTTTTATTGCTGTTGTAAAGGGTATCCGAAAAAATTTTGTTGTATGTATACAATGACAATAAAGTATATCTATCTATCTATCTATCTATTGAATTGGTTCTGATATCGCTGTTTTACTAACCTGACAGCTTATTATTCTAAATAGGAAACCTTCATTTTGTTTGCAAATATTAAAGATTCTAACTACCAGCAAGAATAAATCCTTACATTTAAAGAGCACCTGTCATTTCAGATCCATCATGGCAGTGCCTGTTAGCGGGCATCAACTCACCGGCTGCTGCCACCACGTCCCTCACCTTGTTGTGTCACTGCCGCATCACCAGCCATCCCATTAAATTGAATGGGACTGTCGGTGAGTCAACAGCCGGTCAGAGGAGGAGCCATTGCAGGACAGAGATGACAGTTCCTCTTTAAAAATTATGATTTAAATAGAGTTGATTTAAATCAAGCCTTTTTATTAGTGATTTAAATCATGATTTAAATCAACTTGAGTTAAATCAAATCCACCCTGTCACTGGCACTGATAGGAATAAAAACTTGAGAGAGGTTCTAACACTTCCACGCTCTATTAAACAATACTGCTTTTGTTGAGGTCTTTTTGTTGAGGTCTGTGTTGTCACTGGAAACATTTCACATTGCTTACTGTCCTTGTGAAGTCTGTCACCAGAACAGCCTGTCACCATCACTTAAAGAGGAGGTCCACCTTAAAAAAAATGATTAAAAGCCAGCAGCTACAAATACTGCAGCTGCTGACTTTTAATAAATGGACACTTACCTGTCCAGGGTGCCCGCGATGTCGGCATCAGATGACGAGCAATCGCTCGGTTCTTGGCTGCCCCCGCCGCCATCCTCAGTCAGGGAATCAGGAAGTGAAGCGCTGCGGCTTCACTGCCCGGTTCCCTACTGCGCATGCGCGTCTTCACTGGTCCCTGTTGTGTTGTGGGAACTGTGTGTTTCCCAGAACACAACGGGGGGGGGGGGGAGGGTAGGGCGGGCATCTGCGGCTATCTATTCCCGGAAGTAGGTGCAAATACCTGTATTATACAGGTATCTGCACCCCCCTCCCCCTGAAAGGTGGCAATTGTGGCACCGGAGGGGGGGAGGAATCCGATGAGCGGAAGTTCCACTTTAGGGTGGAGCTCCGCTTTAATGTCTCTGTGAAGACTGTCAACAGAACAGAGAGCTTCTAACCTTCAAAACAGAGGGTTTCTCCACTTCATTCAGCCGACAAATTCGCCTTGAGATGGTCTTTAACCGCTTGCCGACCTCCTCATGTAGGAATATGGTGGCAGAGTGGCTCTCCTGTGCTGGATCATGTACCTAGTATGTAATACGGCACTTCTGGGTAGGAAGCGCATGCGCGTGGCTAGCTCCGCATTTGTGCTGTGCTTAGGCACAGCAGAATCTGATCAGCGGGTGTCGGGCCAATGGATGTCTGCCAGTAAATAAGGCAGAGCTCTGTTCTGTCAGCAGAGATGTGGTCGATTTTGTTTCCCTGCAAAGGGAATAAATCCACCACACCCCTTAGTATAAACAGCACGTAGTAAATACAAAAACTGGTTAGCCAAACATTTAAACCTTTGATCATCCTAGATGTTTAATCCCTTCCCAGCCAGTGTCATTATTACAGTGACAGTGCATATTTTTA